>CAIGRB010088001.1:75252-130852 GCA_903798255.1 Fraxinus quadrangulata | reverse complement strand
CCTATTGGAGCTAGTGAGGGATTATAAGTATACAATTTTGTTGACCTATAGTTGATTTCATCATTAATATTTTGATCATAACAAACAAGATTAATATTATTTCTGACAATTGATTTTGAGTATGATAGTTCAATGTTAAAATAAATCAAGTATTGTCAAAATCAACACATCATAACTCGGACTCAAAATGAAGATCAAAGTGAAAGTTAAGCATTCAAGTCAAATCATTCGAGACGTGAGCTTAAAAGATCAAAATTAAGATTGTCAAATTGGGCTCATGAAGAAGGTCAAGATCGAAGTCAAGTATTAAAGCCAAATGTCAAGAAAAATCAAGATTAAGAGTTTAAGAGCCAGACATGAAAGAAACTTTGAAGAAAGATAAAAAATTAGGATTTCGAGATCATATGTAAAGGTATAACATTTTGATCTTTAGTAATGAATGACAATAGCTAAAAAATCATTCAGTGCAAGAAGAGTTAATTTCATATTCCTTATATAAAATATTTTGATCAAAAATAAGATTGATCTTTCAAAGTGATACTTGAACTTAGATTATATTTCCAAAAAAAAAAAAAAAGTCAACTGTCACGGTTAATCGGACGTCCGAATGGATGAACCAGACATCCAGTTCATCCCCAACGGTCAGTTTTTTGACCATTCTGACCGCAATGGTCATTTGGATGAGTAGCGGATGTTCGGTTGGGCATACATTTTTTGCTTTTTGATTGCTATAAATATCACTTCACTTTGCATTCATTACAACAACTAGAAGAATGCTTTCTTGAGAAATTTATTTGAAAAATTCTCTTTGAGCTTATATCTTTACATTCATTTAATTTATTTTTTCATAACAAAAACTTTGATTGTTGAATTAAACTTCTTGAATCATTTCTCTCATCAAAGTTTTTCATCTCACTTTTGCTTAATTTACTTATATCAATTTTAAAAGAGAGATATATTTTTGAAGAAAATCTTTACATTTATTTTTCATAAACATTTATACTTCATCATATTTAAAACTTTGATTGATTTAATCAAACTTGAAAAATCATCATATTCATCGAAATTTTTAATTTCTCTCTTAGTACTTAATTTATCACAAATTATTCATTGAAAGAGTGATATTTTTGAAGAAGATCACGTACATTACATAAACTTTTCTTCTTCTTCATATTGAAACTTTGATTGATTGAATTAAACTTGTAAAATCATCATATTCATCAAAATTTCTTATTTTTCTCTTAGTACTTAATTTATTACAATCATCCATTAAAAGAGAGATATTTCTTGAGAAGATTTTTAAACCTGCATTGTATTTATTTCTTCATCTTCTCATTGAAACACTTTGATTGATTGAATCTAATTTTTGACTTCATATTAATCAAAGTTTTTCATTTAACACTTGAGCTATCATTTATTATTATTATTCATTGAAGTGTTAGCTTCTCTTAGTACTTAACTTGTTTGTATTATTTATCAAGAGAGGTATTCCATTGTAAAATTACTTTGATAAAGTGTGGGTCATGTTGAAGTCCCTTAAAGATAACCATTGTATAAGAATCAGTGCTCTTTGTTGTAAGTCACCGAGCGTGTCATATTAAAGTCTCATGAAAGCTCAATAATGGATAGTGTTGAGGTCCCGTAAAACTCAACATTGTATAAGGATCAGTGTTCCTTGTTTGTAAGTCACCGGGAGCATTGTAAAGGGTTGTATTGCACCATAAGTCAATCAACATAGTGAAAATGCATTACTCGTGTCGGAGAGTTTCGTAACGGATGACGTAGATCATTGCTTTGGATCGAACCTCTACAATTATACCGTTTGCATCATCTCTCTCTTTTACTTATCACTTTTATATTTATGTTTATTATTTACTCTCGGAAGAATGGAGTTCATTGAGAAAATTGATAAAAAAAACATCACAGATATCAACACATATCCATTGGAAGAGATCTATGGGAAATTGATGACATATGAGGTAAATCGCACCGAGACAAAGGATAAAACATTGAAAAGCAAAGAAGAGGAAATATGCCAAATTGTTTTAAAATCCTTAGTTGATGAAGACACTTCAAGCAAAAATATGAATGATGAAGAACTTGATGATCTAGTTTTTCTTGTTAAGAAATTGAAAGGTTTTTGCAAAAATCATCGATTCCAAAAGAAAGAAGAAAATGGAGGACAAAAGAATAGATTCGTAAAAAAGAAAGCACTCCAAACAATATGTGATGAAAGTGACGATGATAATCATGAAGAAGATGAAAGTCAAGAGAAAATTGCCAACATGTACTTCATGGATATTAAGAATGAGGTAAAGGAAAATTGTTTATATGATGAATTATCTATATCTTATGATGAAATTGTTGAAGAATTTGAAAAACTTGCTTTAGATCATTCGATCCTCAAAAGAAAAATTCTTTGTAGGAAATTGAGGTAAATGAACTTTTAAAAATTCAAAATAATTTTGAAAAAGGAAAAGTCGGTTATGATTCTTTACTTAAGGAGAATTCTTCTTTATAAGAAAAGATTTTAGATTTAACTCAAATTATTCAAAAATTTACTCAAGACAAGAAAATTTTTGATTTAATGCTTGGTGAGCAAAAACATATTTTTGATAAAGGAGGAATTGGATATAAACCAATTTTGAAACAAAAGTCTCTTAAAAATTTCTTTGTTAAATCTTCAATTTCTCCTATTTCAAATGTCACATGTAATTTTTGCAATAAAAATGGACATGTAGCTTTTTATTGTTCTATAAAAAAAGAAATTACATTTTGAAAACAACTATAAGTGGATTCAAAAATCGACCAACACTAACTATCGAGGACCTCAAGGATGTATGGGTACCAAAGACCAAAAATTAAATTATTTTTGTAGGTACCAAGGAAAATAGAGAGCAAATGGACCTGAGATAATGATGCTCAAAGCACATGACTAGAAATCAAGCTTTATTGTCAAGCTTCAAAATAAAGGATGGTGGTCATGACACTTTTGGACATAATGCGAAAGGAAAAATCGTTGACATTGAAATTATTGATAATCATTCATCTCCATTTATTGAAAATGTCTTCTTAGTAGATAACCTTAAACGTAATCTACATAGTTTTAATCAATTGTATGATGAATGTTATCATATCAAATTTGATTCTTCCAAGTACAATATTGAGGATACTACATCAAAAGAGGTGATGTTTATAGGAAGTTGAAGTAAGAATGTTTATGTCATAAACACTAAGTTTGAATATAGAGAAAAATATTTATCAAGTTTAAAATACTTGGTTATGACATAAAAAATTAGGTCATGTTAGCATGGACCTACTTTCAAAAGTTTCAAAAAATTTTTTGTCAAAGGTTTGTCATGAAAACAAGTAAATCGTTCTTTCAAATTAAAGCAACATTCTTTAACTACAAACTCATTTTGACTTCTCCAGATGAATATTTTTGGATCATCTAGTATCATAACCTTAGATGGTAAACATTATGCTTTCATCATTATTGATGACTTCTCTAAAATATTTGAGTCCCATTTTTTGAATTTAAAATATGAAGTATTGAATGCATTTGAACATTCTTGTAAAAATGTTCACAATAAAAGGGATACACTACTACTACTACCACCATCATTAGGAGTGATCATTGTGAAAAATTTGATAATACTGCTTTTGATGATTTGTGCAAAACTTATGGTTGGGAACAAAAATTTTCGGCTCCTAGAACTTTTCAACAAAATGGTGTAGTAAAAAGAAGAATCGCACATTGCAAAAAATGGCTAGGACTATACTAAATAAAAATAGTTTACCAAAATACTTTTGGGTCGAAGCCGTTAACACTACTTGCTATATTGTTTATAGAGTTTTAATTAGTCGAAAGAAAACACAAAACCCCCTATGAGTTTTGGAAAAATAGAATTTCAAATATCGGTTATTTCAAATTTTTGGTTGCAAATGCTTCATTTTGAATACAAAAGAATTTTTTTTTAAAATTTAATTCAAAATTCAATATTGGAATCTTTCTAGATTTTTCATCGACTAGCAAAACTTATAGAGTCTTTAACAAAAGAACTCTAGTCGTTGAAGAATCTATACATGTCAATTCCGATGAAACTAATCTTCTTGATAGTGAGAAATGTATTATTAATGATGTAGGATCGGAAACTCCTTTCGAACAAATGACTATTCAAGACCAAAATAAGGAATATCCAAGAAATGAAAACTCATATGAGCTCATCAATCAAAATTGATAAGGATGATTAAGGTACTTCCATAAATATAACAAAATATCGAGGTATGATTGAGTCTCTTCTTTACTTAATCACAAGTAAACTCGACATTATTTTTAGTGTGTGATTATGTTCTAAATTTCATCTCAATACTCAAGAATCACACCTTAGTGCTATAAAATGAATTTTAGATATCTTAGTAGCACTAAGATATTACATTTGGCACCCAAAATGAGGATTTTGTATTCGAATTTGTGAATACGAAGAATCAATTGATCAATATTCTTACCAAACATCTAACACTTGATAGATTTTCATATATTTAAAGAGGTTTGAGAATTATAAATGAATTTGTAGTATGTTGCTAAATTGAATCATACTGAATGTTCTCATATGATTGATTCTATGTGTGCAATTGATTGAAATTTATTTAAATTCTATTCAAATGATCTCACTTTTTTCATTTCATCACTCACATTTCGATTAATATTTTACTATAAAGTGATGATTATCCTTTTTTTAAATTTTTTTTTTTGCATATATTTAAGATCTCGTGCTTAATTGAAGGGGAATATATTACTATTTTTTATCGTTGATTTAAAGTTTTAATCTTATATACCATACTATTCATCTCATATGTGTTACCATTTTGCTTATGTTAAAAGAGGAAATTGTGTGTTGATCTTAAATGCTATCCATTTTTGCTTATGTCAAAAGGGAGAAATTGAATGATTATGCATGTTTTAGAGTGAGATGATAATATATGTTTTGATTTGAAAATATAATATGCTTAGAGTATATGAAAAATGGGGAAGAGGGAAAATCATTTATATGATTTGAATGTATAGTTATTGATTTGTAAAAGATAGGGGAAACATGAATTAAATGATAAATTTATAATTTATATTCCTTTATTAATATGATATTAATTGTTCAATCTTACCTTACAAATTTTCTTGTTTGTCATAATCAAAAATGGGGAAATTGTTCAACACATCATAAATCGGACCCGAAATGAAGATCAAAGTGAAAGTTAAGCATTCAAATCAAATCATTCGAGACGAGAGCTTAAAAGATCAAAATCAAAACTATCAAATTGGGCTCATGAAGAAGGTCAAGATCGAAGTCAAGCATTAAAGCCAAACATCAAGAAAAATCAAGATCAAGAGTTTAAGAGCCAGTCAAGAAAGAAACTTCGAAACAAGATCAAACACTAGACTTTTGAGATCATATGTAAAGGTATAACACTTTGATCTTTAGTAATGAATGACAATAGCTTAAAAAATTATTTTATACACGAAGAGTTAATTTCATATTATTTGCATAAAATATTTTTGATCAAAAGTAAGATTTATATTTAAAAGTCACTTAGACCATATCTACAAAACAAAAGAGTCAACGGTCAATTAGACGTCTGGACAAACCTTCCGGTTTGACCGAAAAACTTCAATCAATTTCGACATTCGTATGGATGAACTGGACATCCGAACGTCTGGTTCATCCCCAACGGTCAGTTTTTTTACCATTCTGACTGCAACGGCTAGTTGGTCATCCGAATGAGTGGCGGACGTCCGGATGGTAGTCGAGTTGGGCAGATTTTTTTTTTTTTTTTTTTTTTTTTGGGTTTTGATTGCTATATATATCACTTCACTTTGTATTCATTACAACAACTAGAAGAATTCTTTCTTGAGAAATATATTTGAAAAATCCTCCTTGAACTTACATTTTTATATTCATTTCATTTATTTTTTCATAGCAAAAACTTTGATTGTTGAATCAAACTTTTTGAATCATTTATTTCATCAAAGTTTTTCATCTCTTTTGCTTATTTTACTTATATCAATATTAAAAGAGAGATATATTTTTGAAGAAGATCTTTACACTTATTTTGCATAAACATTTCTACTTTATCATATTTAAAACTTTGATTGATTTAATCAAACTTGAAAAATCATCATATTAATTGAAGTTTTTAATTTCTCTCTTAGTACTTAATTTATCACAAATTATTCATTGAAAGAGATATATATTTTTGAAGGAGATTTTTGTACTTACATTGCATAAACTTTTCTTCTTCTTCAAATTGAAACTTTGACTGATTGAACTAAACTTATAAAATCATCATATTCATCAAAGTTTTTCATTTTTCTCTTATTACTTAATTTATTACAATTATCCATTAAAAGAGAGATATTTCTTGAGAAGATTTTTGAACTTACATTGTATTTATTTCTCCATCTTCCCATTGAAACACTTTGATTGATTGAATCTAATTTTTTACTATCATATTAATCAAAGTATTTCATCTAACAATTGAGCTATCATTTATTATTATTCATTGAAGTGTTAACCTCTCTTAGTACTTAACTTGTTTGTTTTATTTATCAAGAGAGGTATTTCATTGTAAAATCACTTTGATAAAGTATGGGTCGTGTTGAAGTCCCTTAAAGATAACCATTGTATAAGGATCAGTGCTTTTCGTTGTAAGTCACTGTGTGGGTCATATTAAGGTCCCGTGAAAGCTCAATAGTGGGCCATGTTGAGGTCCCGTAATATTCAACATTGTATAAGGATCGCTGATCCTTGTTTGTAAGTTATCGAAAGCGTTGTAAAGGGTTGGATTGCACCATAAGTCAATCAATTTAGTGAAAAGGCCTTGCTCGTACTGGAGAGCTTGGTAACGAGGACGTAGATAATTGCTTTGGATCGAACATCTACAATTATATCGTTTGCATAATCTCTCCCTTTTACTTATCGCTTTTATATTTGTGCTTATTATTCGAATTAATCTATTTAGTCTTTACTTACTTGAATTTAGATTAATTCTTCGAAAAGTTTTTAAAATTAATTCACCCACATCTTTGTTAGTTATTCTTGAGCTATTAAATTTATTATCACCGGGTAAAGCCAACAAGTTGGCGATGCCTTAAGCAAGAAAATAGTTGGAAAGTTGGCGTCAGTGACCCCAATACGAGAATAGTTGGCGGGAGATTTTTAAAAACTAAGGTTGGAAGTTATAGAACCATTGACTCGAGTTTTTACAAGGATAGCGACCTTGACATGATGACTTATCCTCAAGGATAGAATTAGAGATGCACAAGATAAAGATCACATAATAAGGACAACTAAGGTAGAAATTGATGGTAGGACTTGGGAAATGAAGGACTTGGGAAATGAACTTATATGTTTTGAATATACATGAATTCTATGTAGTTTTGGGTATGGATCTGCTTTCTAAGAATCATGCTATGCTTTGAAAGAGAAGTAGTTTTTAGGGAGTCTAAAGGATAAAACTTCGCCTTTTAGTGACCATGGCAAAACCTACTCCAAGTTGTTTATGTGAAAGCCCGAAAACTCTTAAAGCAAGTGGGATTTATGTCAGTACTGGCAAAGGAAGATAAATCACTGACAGTTGGAGATGTTAAAGTAGTATAGAAAATACAAGAAGCTTTTTTTTTTTTTTGCTTGAGGACTTGCCTGAGATGCCTCCGAAACAGGAAGTGAAGTTCACAATTGATTTGATTCCCAGAGTTACACCTATTTCAAAGGCTTCTTATAGGATGTCGCCAATGAATTACAAGAATTGAAATCACAGATAAAAGAATTGTTGGGAAAAGGATTCATCCAACCAGTGTATCATCGTGGGAAGCACCAATGTTATTGTCAAAAAGAAAGATGGGTTAATAAGGATGTGCATCGACTATTATGAATTGAGTATAATCACTATTAAGAATAATTATTCACTTTCTAGGACCAAGGACTTGTTCGACCAATTACAAAGTATAAAGACATTTTCAAAGATTGGCATGAGGTCAAGATACCACCAATTGAGGATCAAATCAATCGATATGTCAAAGACGGCCTTTAGAACTCGGTTTGGTCTCGAGTTCTTAGTTATGCCATTTGGCTTGACTAATACTCCCAGAGTACTCATGGACTTGATAAACCACGTATTATATGAATACCCAGATCAATTTTTCATTGTATTCATCAATGATACTTTGATTTATTCGAATATTGAAGAGCACGAGGAACATTTGAAGAATTGAAGTTAGTTAATGTGCCTAAAGGATCAAAAGGTTTTGTAATTTATAGTGCTGCATCCAAGCACAAAATAGGTTGTACAACAAGGCAAGGCAGTCACCTATACATCTACACAATTGAAACCTTATGAATAGAATTATCCCAAATATGACCAAACACTTGTAGTGGTAGTACACGCCTTGAAGATTTGTAGACACTACTTGCACAGGGGTAAATGTGACATTTATATAAATTATAAGAGCCTCAATTATATTTTTTACTTCGATTTTTACTCAAAGGATTGAACATGAGGCAGAGAAAATGGCTTGAAATAGTAAAGGATTACGACAATGAAATCTATTACCAATCAAGGCAAACGTAGTGGCAGGTGTTCTAAGTAGGAAAACCACAGATAAAATAGAAATGTTAATAGTTCAAAAATCTCTATGGAAGGAATTCGAAAGATTAAGTCTCGAAGTAGTCACAACTTTGTCAGACACTATCACTCGAATGGCAGTACTCTCGGTTCGACCGACACTCCATGATCGAATTAAGAATCATTAAAAAAGTATGCAGATAGAAAGTGAACGAAACTGGAATTTATTGTCGTAGTAATTTGAAGGTCACGCCAATGAAACTTCTCTTAGAATTTAGCAAGAAAGAGACACTTTGGTAGAGGTAAATTGGACCTTTCCAGATACAAATGGATTGGAAATGTAGTTTATCAATTGGTTTTGCCACTAGAGCATTCTACAGCACACAACGTCACACAACGTCTTCCTTATAGGTGCTCAAGAAGTACGTTCCTTATTTAAATCACATGGTGAAACATCAACCCTTGAAAATTTAGCGAGATTTCAGCTATGAGGAATTTAAGATATAGCTCAGAAAGTACAAAAGCTTCGCAATGAAGAAATATCACTGGTCAACGTGTTTTATGGCCACAGCATTCAGTCGAAGAGGCAAGATGGAAATGTGAGGATGAAATATGATCTAATTATCCCCAACTAATTGACAATGACTAAGGTTATTTTTGAGGACAAAAATTTATTTTAAGAGGGGTAGATTATAACACCTTGAAAAGTCCTAATAGTCATTAATCTTGAATTTGGGACCTTTGTGTAAAATGTTGAAAGTTAGTGGACCAAATTGATGACTTTCCATAGTTGAAGGACCCAATGTGCACTTTTTTTTTTGCTACAAAATTTGGTAAAGAAATGATCATGGAATTGTCATGTTTAGTCAAGGAAAATATTATGGAAAGTAACTTAATTTCTACTTTGATTAAATGTGATTGCAAATTTGATATAAATTTTGCATGTCAATTAACCTAATTAATTGGTTAATTATTATAATTAGAGAAACTTTCATCTATTAAAAATTAGAAACACTATTTATTCACTTGTAATAAGCAATCTCACATTTTTATATGGTATGATAGAATATTTAATTTGGTATAATTAAATCAAATGTTTTAATTATATGGCAATGTCTTATTAATATCAATTATATATTTATTAATATAGTTAATTGGATAATTATTTGAGTGATTGATTACACTCTATATGGAAAACGTGTGGTATTAATAAGGGAATGAATGTTTGTACCAAAATAGGTAATAGAGTTGAACCTTAGAGACCCATATTTATACCCCCTCATATTACTTACACTCATACACAACTAAGCTTGACACCTTCCTTTTTTTTTTAACTCATCTTATACATACACTTTCACATTGCAAAGTTTAGCATGCACTGTGTCCAAAGATTTTGGAGTAAAAGTCTAACAAGACGAATTCCTTGATGTACTTTGATTTTCTTCCATACAACTCTAAGTGTTCTATGAATTGTTTTTTCATTATTTAAATTACGAAAATTTATGTTATGAATATGATGATACGAAAATCCAAGTTATGATTATGATAAGAGTCATATATGTCTAAGTTCGACCAGAGTTTAGTAGTGCTATGCACGAGAATTATAGCCACGAAGTTCAGATTTTAATTCCCCGTGTCTCTGTATATATGTTATGATTTTCTGTATTTAAATATGAGATAAAATTCATTATTACTCATTTATTGATATTTATGTCTCACATGTATGTATTAAACCTTTTATAGGTAACTAAAAATGTGATTTTCTGTATTTAAATATGAGATAAAATTCATTATTACTCATTTATTGATATTTATTTCTCTTTAAACAAATTTTAAATCTTTAATTTTAAGAAAATATTATGTTAGTATTTTGTTTATGAAAGTTTTCTTTACGGTATAAAATGATTCCAAAGGTGAAAATTTTGGGTCGTTACACAACATATCCCATCTTCTCTCTTCTCCATGTATATGTTACTTGAACACATGTTAGAGACAAAGACCAAGGCTTATCCAAACTAAGACAGGAGAGGCTGCAAAGTACATGCTCCGTTGCTCAAGTCAAACAGACATGAATATATGTAGTGTGGGGAAACAAAAATGGAAAGGAGAATAGTGGGAGTCAAGGTTTGCATTTTTAGAGTGAGAAATACCTTTGCAATGACACTAAGTACGATCATTTAAAGGCAAAGAGATTGAATTGAGGCTCTTCCGACTGACGTGTGCCTTATCCTAGGGGTCAAGTTCAATAATATCACATTCTAGCCATCATCGGCCTAGAACCTCCCACATTATGTCCTGAGTGGGAAAGGAAAATTCTACTCCCAACTGCCTTGTAATATCTCACAAGAATCAAACCACACGTGGATAATGTTTCAGATTACAATTTGCATAAAACATCAGGATTCGTGCCCAACCCTCCCTGATCTCGGTGTCCCATTTGATGTGGCTAAGATCGGGCACTTTATGATCGCCTTGGAGGGAACATGTAACATGTATATAGTGTGTTTTTTCATCTTAGTCAGTTGTCGACGTGGCAATGGGTGATGTTCTCAATGCTCTATCGTCTCGTAAGAAGTGATAGTTGACGAGATGATAGAATGTAGCATCATCTCGTAAGAAGCGATAGTTGCCGAGGCAATGTAATGTGGTCACCTAGGAGTAAAAATTGTTGAGGTGACATGCTCCAATTCAGTAGCCTCTAAAATGATAGTGATTGCATGGCTTTTTTGCATAATTGGCAGCCATATGACCTGTCAAGTAGATGGAGAGATATAACAATGGTTCCCTAAATCCAAGATCCTGATTATTTATATAAATCATTAGACATCGAAGATGATATGATTTTGAAAACTACACACTCGAAACTTCTTGCAGAGGTGAATGCCTGTTGGCAAAGTGAAGAGGCTTTTGCATTACTAATACTAGAGCTGAGGCTAAAATGGAGACGAAGTGAGATAATAGTCCTCCAAGTTCAGATATAAATATTTGTATAAGGCATCGAACTTTGAAGATTAGGCGAACATAGAAAGGCAATGTAGAGATTACCCATAACTGAGCGTCGAGTGCAATAGATCTATATCAGAGGTGGCTTGGCAGAGGCATGTAGACTGATGTGAGACTCAAGAGTCTTTATGTCCAAGGCCAAGCTAAGAGGTGGCACAAGATGCAAAGTGAAGGGATACGTGCAGGTAATCATGACAACACGTTTTTCCAAAGTTGAAATAACGGCTATATGTAATAATAATGTTTGGACCGTGATGCCACTACACGTATTCAGAGGTACAATTTGAATCTGGTCCCTTCTTTCAAATTAGAGTCTGGTACCTATTGGCATCCAATGACTAGTGATCAAATGAAATTTGCAATTTTACGGTATCACGAACAAGTAATGAAGTGATGAGTAGCATATATGTATCCCTTATTGGACTTTACAATTTTATTTTCTCTCTCGATAACAATAAAATTCACACAACATTCCAATTAATGGCCAATTAATTGAAAAGCATCAAGTTCTAAAATAATAATCCAAGAATAAACACATATTGAGCGTCAAATTATTGAACTTTTATTAAAACGTCATAACAAGGGTTCATCAATGCCTTAGTAATAGGAAACCCTAGCATATCATTTCAAAATCACAAGAATTCATTTGTAAATTGTAAAACATCACCCGGATTATTGATAAATTGAGAAGAAAAAGATTAATTTTAAAAATTTGAATCTCTTTAATGGTTTCTTGATGAAACTCCACTTGCGCAAGAATAATTTCTATTTCTTGTTTGGACATGAATGATTTTTCAATTAATGTTAAGGACAATCATTGTTCCTTTTATCGAGATGAGATATTTTATGATTGTGGTATATTATAAAATAACATATACATTCTTGATACTGAGTCATCTATTATGAGTAAAAATAAAAGCCACAAAAGCGATAACCTAAATATTACATATCTTTGGCATTGTAGACTAGGTTATATAAATCATAATCGCATTTCGAATTTACTAGAGATGGACATTTGAGATTAATTAATTTTGAATCATTTGATAAATGTGAATCATGTCTACTGGGCAAGATGACCAAATTCTCTTTTCCTGGAAAAAGAGAAAGAGCTGCACAATTATTGGGCATAATATATATTGATGTATGTGGACCCATGTCAATTACTGGTAGAGGTGGTTTCTCTTACTTTATCACATTTACTAATGACCATTCTAGATATGGTTATGTATATTTGATTAAGTTCAATCACGAAGCACTTAAAAGGTTCAAGGAATTCAAGCTTGAAGTAGAGAAACAAATAGGTAAAGGTATTCTCACACTAAGATCAGATCAAGGTGGAGAATATCTAAATGAGAATTTTTAGATTATTTAAAGAGAATGAGATTCTCTCGTAGTGGACTCCACCATATACACCGCAGCATAATAGTGTATCTGAAATAAGGAATCACCCACTATTAGATATTGTGAGATCAATGATGAGCCATGCAAATCTCCCAAAATCGATTTAGGATCATGCATTGATTGTAGCATGCTACATATTAAATCGTGTCCCATCTAAGTCGGTTGACAAAACTACATACGAATTATGGAAATGCAGAAGGCCTAAATTATCTCATATTAAATTTTAGGACTGTAACGCTTATGTGAAGCACATTGAATCAAATAAATTTGAGGCTAAATTTGATAAATGCATATTTGTAGAATATTCAAAAGAGATAATCTACCAATTCTATAATCCTATTGAGAAGAAAGTATTCGTCTCAAGACATGCCTACTTCTAGAGAAAGAGTTCATTCTAGGAGAGAGCAGTGGGAGTAGAATAGATATTGAAGGAGTTCCAGAATCCATATAAATAGTTGACCAAGTAGATGAACATGAGTTTGATCCCACACTTGCTAAGGGACATACTCTTGATTAGGAAGTAAAGACTCTTGAGGACATGTCACTTTATGTAAATCTTATAGGATCATTTGACCTCGTAAAAGGTACGAATTCATGATTACTAATCAAGCATTATTAATCGAGGATGATGAACCTAATATTTACGTAGAAACAAAGTTAAGTGTTGACTCAGAGAGATGATAGGAGGCCATAAAATTTGAAATGAACTTAATGTATGTAAATAAGGTTTGGACCTTAATCGGCCAGCCTGATAGGATAAAAACCAAAGGTTGTAAATGGGTTTACAAGAAAAGATCGACATAGATAAAGATATCCATACATACAAAACAAGTTTAATAGCCAAATGTTATTAACAAAGACATGGAGTTGACTTTGATGAAACCTTTTCACATGTAGCCATGTTAAAGTCTATTCCGATTTTGCTTGTAATAGATGCATATCGTGACCATGAGATATGGCAAATGGATGTAAAAGTTGCTTTCATTAAGCGAACTTGCAAGAGGAAGTATAAATGACATAGCCTGAAGATGCTAACAAAGTATGCAAGCTAGATCGATCTATGTATGGATTGAAGCAAGCCTCTAAGAGCTAGAATCTTCACTTCGATGAGACGATCAAAAGTTTGATTTTATTAAAAATGAAGATGGACTTTGTATTTACAAGAAGATGACATATTCCTGATATTATATGTAGATGACGTATATTTAATAGAAAATGATGTCCCTATGTTTCAATCGTTGAAATTATTGTTGTCAAATAATTTCACCATGAAAGAAATGGCAAAAGCAACTTGATCTATATAGATCAAAAAGATTACTTGACCTATCCCGATAAAATCTTAAGATGATTTTATATGAAGAAAATGAACTGAGAGTTCATTGATACACTGATTCTAACTTTCAATTGGACTAGGATGATAGCAAATCTTAATCAAGATATGGGTTTAACCTTAATAATGGAGTGGTTAGTAGGAAAGGCTCCAAACTGGAAATAATAGCTGATTCAATAATAAAAGTCTAATACATCATTGCTTCAGAAGCAACAAAGGTTGTGGTCTGGATCAAGAAGTTCATCAATGTACTTGGAGTAGTTCTTTACATTATTGATCCCATACATCTATATTGTAATAACAATAGAGCCATCGTACAAATGAAGGAACTAAGGTCTCATCAAGGATTCAAGCATGTGTGAAGACAGTATTATCTCATTAGAGAGATCATACAAATAAATCACGTAAAGAAATAACGAGTTCCCACAAGTAATAATATTGCAAATCCACTGACAAACAGTTGTAAGTATTATGCACTAGATACATAACTAATTGGATCTAATGCAAGTGGGAGTTTGTAAGTCATATGCACTAGGTCCAATCGATTTAGGTTGAAAATACTTTTAATATGATTAATAAATTTAATTTATGGCAACATCTATCATTTAATCAAATAATTTTGATTAAATATATTAATAGAGTTCATAGATTCAAGTGTTAATCATGAGGAATTGTGGTAATGAGAAACTAATTACATATGAAAAAAATCTTAAATTAACAGTGGTCATAAATAATAACGAGATACATACATTGTTATTATGGTTAGACCAACACGTATGACATTTCTCACTTATAAAATGAGTAGCTGATCTCACAAGTTAAAGTGTGGTAACATTTAAATAAATACGTGAATGTTTTGTTAGAAGAACAAAACATTGGATGCCCATTGAAAAGATTCCACATGGATAACTATCTGAATATCAGTGATTAATCTTTAACGTTTGATAATGGAATTGGTTCATTGACTGGAGATCATCATAGACCTTATAAGGGATAGTCATGCTTTGGTGATATTGGATGTTGCTCTGCTAAAAGTCATTAATACAATATCAGTTGGGCATGTCAAGAATTATATGAAAGTTGTGAATTATCAATAAAAGATTAGTTACTTTTAAATAGTAAGAGATTATGATCTACATTTCGTTCAGTTAAATGAACAATTTTGATTTTTTCATACCATGTGACATTTCTTGTCATATGTATTGCACTGATGCATTGCAAGATGGCAATCTAGGACAACGTGTGTGAATTAATATTAAATTAAAAGGAAATTTAATCTATTGGTTTTGATTAGATTAAAATAATGATTCACGCCGTTAGGCATAATAATCGAGAACGTAATGTGTCACACACAAAAGGAAAATTAGAAAAATGAAATATACTAATTAATTAATTAACATTGGACAATTAATTAATTGGTTTGCTTATTAATGGGCTAAGTTAACTAATTAATATATGGATCAAGATTAATTAATTAGATTAATTAAATACTCGATCGGGTTAAGTTTAAGTGACGGGCTAAGCCCACTTGAACTTAATAAGTTGTTAGGGTTGAAAAACTAACAACATGATTCATTATTTTGCTAGTACAAGAAAATATAAACTATGATTCTCTTATTCTTGTTTCATGTGTGGATTTTTATTGGAGGCTGGATAATTGGATTGCTATGGAGTGCAGATCAAAATTGTTCTTCGCAGAAATAACTAAATGTATAATTCTTATCATAATGTTTCTCTAAACACAAAGGAGATTCTTGGTGAGACTTGAAATATTGTTTAAATTCCACTATTTATGTTAAGTAAATCCCCAATAAACAATGCATTGTAGTTTCTTTCCAAGGGGAAAGAATCTTAGAGGACTCTCCATTTGAAGAAAAAAAACTTTCCGGCTACCTCTGGAAAATGAGTTATAAACATTTGATGACATTTATTCCCTGTTTGACGGCCATAATTTTGAGAAAATTGAGTTTTGTATATTGATTTTTTTTTGGAAAATGTGTGATTAAAAAGTAGAGAAAAAAATTTGGATTTACATGCATAATATTTTATTGTATAAATATATTGTTGAAATGAGTATGAGAATTAAAGATTTTTAAAATAATGGTTATCAAACAGGTGCTTAATGATATTTGAGAAATTATTTCAATATCTTTTGCATTCATGATTAGATGTTTTATAAATATAAAAAAATCCCTTAATTATTTATATGTAAATTTAAATATTGTACGCATGTGTTATGTTACATAAGGATAATATGTAAAGTGAAATTTAATATTTAAAGTGAAATAATCTAAAAAATCATGCTACATGTAAAATTTTGACAGATAACACATGGCGGGAATTGATTGGAAGATGAAAAGAGAAAAAAAAAGTCCAATCATCTAGTGCCACGTTAATGTCGGTAAGAACTCTGTTAAGAATTCCCTGTACTCATGGTTTTTTCCTAATCGAATTTGTTTGTGATTTAAAATTAAAGTATGGATCTTTAATTATGATCACGAGTGCGATTCATTATATCATAAATGAAACAACCTTATCTGGATTGTTAATAATGTGATTATTGGAAATGAAATTACTTTATATACAATTTGATTATATAGAATAGGAACATGATTAATTATGAATCTCTAGTAAAATCTATTTTCACATAGAGTATTCAATTTTGATAAATGATGGTCATATATGGATCAATATTAATTCTAAGTAATAGATAGACTCTTATTTATTTAAGTTGTGTTTTTTGATGTGCCAGGTATTAACGCAAATCAATAGTTTCAAACTTTTGGTATGATGAAAATACAATGAGATAAATAGCCACGAATATTAATATATATAAGAAGAAATCTATTCATTTGTAGAAAAGTAGATAGATGGTTCACATAAGTGTTAATTTGTGACTTGCATAATAAGAGCGCTCAATTTTATGATTAGATCATAAAATATATTATTCATTAGAGGATCAATGGAACTTATGGAGAAAATAATTAAAGAGGTTTACAGATAACCGTTTATGGAGGATTGATCTATATGAAATGACTAAATCAATGTACGATTCAAATCTCTTGAATATAATTTGTTTTATAATTTTAAGAGTGCAATTCAAAATGTTTAGTGGGATAATTTCGAATTAACAATTTTTACTTATTAATTAAAGTGTTAATTAATTATTGTCATTATTGGAGCTTAAATGTCAATAATTCCTCTCGTCGGCTCTGTTAAATTACATGAACATTATTTTAGTTCGATTAGATTAATTAATTTAGAGTTATGAATTCTGAATTATTTTCATACATTAATTAATTAGATTAATTTTATTTTAAGTAATATGATTATTTAAAGTAATTTAAAATTATGCAGTGTAATAATGATCATACTATTATCTACAACATGGAGTATCCATTTAAAGGTTAAACCCCTTGAGGGTCCCCCACCGTCCAGCCCCTAGAGCATTATGGAGGAAGTAAATCGCGGGATGTGCCTCAGCGTGCTAGGGTACAAGAGCTGCCATACTGGTGCCCACAAAGAGTCCAATTCCAAATCTTGTAAGAGGTAGGAATCGAACCCTCACACTGCGGCTGCCAACTCAACAGAGACTACCTCACTCTCGTCATTTGCACCACTGAACTATGCCCCGAGGGGCATGGAGTATCCATTTAAATTCAATCACATGTGGATAATGACAAATAATTAAAATTTAATTATTTTAAATTAATTTTGAATTGTTCAAAATTTAGTTATCTGATAAGAGGATGTAGAAGATAAAATTTCTTTCTCGGTAAAGAGATGCCACCTCATCCTAGTATTGGGGATGGTTTTGATTTTTAGTTAAATTATTAATTAAATATTTAAAATAAATTTATATTTATTAGCTATAAATAGGACTCATCATATTTAGAAGTGAAATAGAGATTTATGTAAAATAATACGAAGTGAAATAGAGATTTATGTAAAATACTATTCTAAGAGTTCTTTCTTTTCTCACTCCGTCTCATGTGTTCAGAACACAAAGTGAACCATAAAGTGAGTTTGTGAATCAAACCCAAACCCGAAACCCCCATTTGTTCATTCCTTATAATTGGAGATACGTCGAAAAATAATTGTGGAGCTTTTGAGAGTTTGATGATCTTAAGGGAGAGTTCAAGATTTACATCCTAGACGGTCAATCGGTATAATTCTTATCTCTTCCTTAATGAAATTTGATTAAATTAATATGTGTATTGTTTGAATAATCTTTATTTTTATTTATTTTTATTTTTATTTATTTTTTTACAATGTGATTGTTCTTGTTTCCGCTTATTTTCCTAAAAATGGTTTCCAAAACTAACAGTTAGAGCAACTCGCTGATGATGCAATGGAGATGCTTCATTCCTTCGTCACTTTAGGAGACGAGCGTTCCAAAAGTACTAGACCCGAGATGGTAGGATTATATCTTCTATGATGACATAGAGGATGCTTTTGACCAACTCAAGGAAATGCTAAATTACAATAAGGAAACCCAGGTTGAGGAATTCCAGAATGTGGTGGAGAAATTCAAAGTTGTTGCATAGACAACCCCTATCGAATATAACACGTTGAAGGCTAAGTTGAAAGATGTTGAGGATCAAGTCCTCAAGCTGACGACCTAGCTTGAAAATCCAACAAAGCGCAAGTTGTTACTGATATGGCCTTGGAGAAATCCAATAAAGAGAACAGAGGCTCGATGTAACACTCCAAAATTTCACAAACATTGGAGTGTTACCAAAATTTCAATTTCTTTGCAAAATGATAAAATAATATTTTTATTAAATAAAAATAACTGAAATATCCTTAATTTCAAACATGAAAACATAATCACAAATGAAATAACTGTTTTTGAACAAATAAAACTGACTAATAACTTAAAAGTAAAAAAATAAATTTAATATCTCTTCGATTCCTCTTGACAGTCGCATTCACCATCCCGTCACTGTTCTAGTCGACCCGAACTAACTTGTAAAATTTTGTAAGAGTGAGTATTTAAAAATACCCAGTAAGATACGTGCAGTTCTCATACACAATTATATACAATAAAATAAACACATCATATTACTCTTCTCTTATGGAATATATTGGTGATCAAGCGACACACTCATCTTAGGTTATCTTAAATTCTCGTAGAATCTCATATCTCTTAATAAAGAATTCAAAGGTCCATCGGTAATTCATGCATAAATACTAAATATAAAAGTATAAGGAAACGAACCACTTGTACAAAAATATCTTACCTTGATTGATCAAACGATCTTTTGAAAAAAAAATATACTAGAAATTTACAGCTACTTTATATAAAAGATATCGTGTAAAATTCTTTAGTGGTGAATTGTGAGACAATTGCACACTATTTATAGTAAAAAAGTATAGTGGTTGAGTCTTGGTACAATTGGAATGGAAAAATCGCATTTATCAAATTGCATAATAATTGAATTTTAATAAACAAATGGTAATATAACATGTGTACATAATACCTATCACAACAAAAAAGTGATTCTAATCCCAATACGTGATAGTGATGACAACTTTTGACTTCAAATAGAATTATAATCAAATAAAAAATTTATCTCAGGTCCATTCATTAGATACACGTAGCTATCCCTCATCCAAATTCAATTTGATTTAAAAAAATAAAAAAATAAATTACAATTTCTTTGAATATATCTTGAGACTAACTTATCCAAATTAACTTTTTCTCGAGCCTAATTTACATGATTAACAAGAGCTATCCAATGAGCCACATACTGATATACTTTTTATTGCTTTAACAATATCTAAAAATTTAGCCCAAAATTTGGAGTTAATACATAAATCACTTTAGTCCTTCAACTTTTCAAAATAATAAAAATATGGCATGTAAAATAATTAAATTCTATTCTAAAATTTTCGGGGGCGTTACACTCGAGGCCAAGGCTCAAGCTCTTAAGAAGGTAATAGCCAATCTGAAGACTGCAACATTGGGAGAAGCTAGGAGAAGAATGAATTGAAAAATAGGGTGAAGGCCCTTAAAAAGAAGAAAGATGGGCTGAACATAGTGGTGGAGTCGGCGAAGTTTCAAGCTAAACTAGCATCAAGGCGACAAAGAACAAAAATATTGCTCACTTCTATGAGACAGAGGCATTTGGAAATTTCTCTACATATATTACAAGGGTGGGCCACCGAAAGAGGTTCTTGATAGCTTCAAAAGCCTCTTCCTAAATTTGGACATTTCTTCTCTTGAGATGGAATTCCCAAAAATGGAAATTAAGAGCACCAAAGCTGATGTCCAGGAAGAGTCAAATGTTGCAGATGCCTCTGAAGCCAGCACCTCTAATAACAATGCAAAATAGGTTACTCCCTAATCTTCCATTTTTGTAGTCATGTAAAAATTTCAAAGTATTAATGAAATCTGATAAGTATAAATATTACACTTATTTTAACCATCAAACATGACTTTCGAGAATAATTTTATGAAATAGATACGAGAACATTTGAAAAAGAGCAATAATTGATCAAATGAGTAAAGTTTGACATATTTTGAAAGTTGGGGACCAATGAGTCACATTTGTAAGTTGAATGACCTCAATGACAATATTTAAGGACTTAATCCAAACAAGAAAGAAGAAATAGGGACCAAATTTTAAAGTCTAAGTTTAAATTCCAGCAATTTGAATAATCCTAATTGAACTAAAGTTATGGTTTCCAATACTTTTTGGACTCTATTTTAGACCTATTTAACCAAATTCAATGAATTTGATTTCTTTGTACCATTCCGTCGTCGATCACTGCTGGGTCGATTGGTACTTTACGATTGGTTTGTCCGTCCATTGCACGAGAGAAAGTCGGAGCTCAATCGGGGTGTACAACTTCTTCTAGTGCTGCCACTTGTGGCGGGGCCTCTTGAGCCGCACCCGGGGTGCTCCCACTAACGAAAAGCCCAAAATACAAAAAAGTGAGTTTATAAACATGAATCTTTTGTTCCAAAATTAGGGGAGGCTAAAGATACTATATTGAGACATAATTACACATCCAAATACATTGAATCCTCATGATTTATATCTCAATTTAGGATTTCAAGGTTGAAGAACACAATTGGCCGGGAGATTTACAAACATCCAAGAAGATATTGAATATCCAATGTTGGGAATCGGGTGCTGGAAAAACAACAATTGCTTGAATTCTTATTTTCCTTTATTGTAATGAACCCGAATATTTTTTTCATTCTTTTGTTATTTAATCCGCAATTATGATTTCTAAATAATTGATTATTAGAATAAACGATGTAGCTTATGTTTAATGTTGATTTAATTTCAATGATTTCATGTAACTTGATTATGTGTTTATTGCTTCAATTGTTTGATCACCAATTGTTTGATTTAAAGACAATATTGTAACCAAGAGGAGATATATTTGTCTAGTTTATGCAATGAGCGACACAAGTGTTATAAGAGATCGAGAGATATTTTTATAGGCTATGCAATCATGATTGAATTCCAAAAATTTAATAAGTTTACATGTGTGACTTTACAGAAAGATATAGTAAACTCGGGCATGTGAATAGGGTTAGTTTTACTCGAGAAAGATTACTAATTAAAATTGGTTAATTTGATTGCTAATACATATGAAAAAGGGGTTGGATGAATTTGGATTGATTGATTGTTAAATAATCTAATTGAAACTGTAATTCCTAACAACTTAATCCCAATAGTTCTCCACAAATTAGATTAGTTTTAGATTAGCTTATACAATTTAGTTAGAAAATAAAATCTTGATTTGTTATTTATTTATAGATTAACTTAAATTGAAGCTAGGTTAAAATAAAAATTGATAGTAGATAATAGTCTCTCTAGGATGATAGTTGTATTGAACATTCACTTTATTACTTGTCACGATGTGTATACTTGCGAAATCATAAGAACAAGCTTTTGGTGCTGTTATCGGGGACTAATTTATTTACTTTAGTTTTAGTTTTTATTTTATTCTTTCTTTTTAAGTTCATCTACTTACGTTTCTCGGTTTCATTGACAGTGAACTAAATGAAGCAGTAACTTAAAAAGAACACGAATTGCGAGATCCCAAAATTGATGAAGACTACATACCTATAGGGGATTTCTCCATCTTGCCGCGCTTTAAAATGAATGGATATGATGCACAAGTCGAAGTTGATGAGGACGCCCTACTATTGGGAGTAGTATTACCATCGAGTGAGAAC
This sequence comes from Fraxinus quadrangulata, assembly GCA_903798255.1. Taxonomy (NCBI): domain Eukaryota; kingdom Viridiplantae; phylum Streptophyta; class Magnoliopsida; order Lamiales; family Oleaceae; genus Fraxinus; species Fraxinus quadrangulata. The sequence goes on along the minus strand of CAIGRB010088001.1, from coordinate 108,299 downwards.
GATTTTGATGAATGATTTGCCCTTGGGATTACTATGGTTATTACCAGGCTATCAAGTACAAAAGGAACAGAAGAAATCTCTCCAAGAGGATTCATATACCGAAATTGATGAAATGACATGTGTTTGGGAGAATTGAAATTGTTCGTCATGCAAAGATATAAAAAGCTGGTAGCCCAAATAAGTTCAGAAAATACGTACCCACAATACAATCCTAATGAGAAAACAAAAAATTCAGGTTGGGAGCAACGTTCAAATCTCTACTGGTCGAAATGTCAAAATATTGAAAATTCCACTAATTCTCAACAAGAAAGGGAGTCTTATCATGAAAATTTATTTGTGCAACTATCCCGAAAATTAAAATTGTCCGGTCATTCAACTTGAGGAACCAACAACAAAAGAAGGAGAGCATGAAAAGACCGAGGAACTAATCATATCGGGTAAAATAGAATAGTAGCATTCAAATAAGAGAAAATTGGCATGCAACCCTTCGAATTTATTGATTGCTCAAAAATTGAAATTGTGATTGAAGTGCATATTGTTGAGTTCAAATTGGGGGATGAAGGAAAGTCCCACTACTTTGAGAAAGGCAAGATAAAACAAATTGGAGGATGGATGCAAAGTGGTACAAAATCAACATAAACAAGCTAAGCAAGACCTTTAAAACCATATTCAAAGTTTTGTGAAACACTAGTTGCAAAATCTAGCTTGAGATGATAAATTAAGAATTTTTTTTTCATAGCAAAGACATGCTCACATACTTAGTGAGTTTTTAGGCTCCACCAAGGAAGTCGATGGGAGTTAAGGCTTCTTCAGGTCAGTATACATGAAAGGAGAGGGGCATAAACCTATCCTCCTGAATGTAACATAGCAACAAATGCTAAAACCAACTTGAAGCTGATGTGATTCATGACATGAGGGCAACTCTGGGCAAGGATCCATTAATCGTTGAGGGAGGACCGATGACTAGGTCGCGAGCGAATCGAGTCAAGGAAGCTATGAGATTACTTGCTCAAGCTACGGTGGACGAAATATTGATCACGACAAGTAACATGACAAGCTTCATGCATCCATACCATGACCAGAGGGAGGGCAGCCTACTGGCCTACACAACCGCATGTAATAAACCTATGCAGTTGCATAGTTCAAACTGGGATGCGATTTTTCTAAAATTCGCATAATCTTCTATTTTAGTTAAAACTCTATTTTGTGATGTCTTTTGTTATTTTAAGAGTTTAATTCCATTTTTAGAAGGATTTTAGCGATTCATTATAAATAGGATTATTCTATTTATTGTAAAAAGACATAAATATTGAGAAATTATTTGCGAGACTTTATTGCTTTCTACTTGTTCTTCAATCAATTAATTTTGAACTTATCAAGTTTATTTCTTGTGGAGTTCAAACAATTCGAGTAACATTCTTGAGTCTTATAATCACGGGGTCAACATATTTTCGACGACTGTGTTGATTCCTTGGTTCAATATTTTTGAATCAAGATTAAACGTTGATTTCTTGGCTTTCTTGGGTTGAATCAATCTTGTGTGGATTTCGTAGCAGTTATTGCTATGTGGGTTCGCATCAGAAACCCTCGTTGCAATATACACATGCCCACCAACAATCGACCCTAACTCTTGCAGGTTTGGATTGAATTTCAACTGAAAACTAGGCATTCATGCACAAAAAAATTGTCTAGATAACCCATTCCGGTGACACCCAAGCCATGCTCAACATACTGGTCGACTTTACTCTTGGGGAAGCACATATTAATTACCTTTAAACATTAAAAAATGTAACAAATCAACACCTACAATCTACCTTTTCGAACCCAACGAAAACACAGATTTCAAGCCTCTTTTCTGGCACCAGTTGTGGGTCCCACGATCATGGACCACCCACTCTGGTACCCTCTCACTCTGGGGCATCTAATGCAAGCATGGGTCTCCACCAATTTGGTCTCAATTCGATGAATCAAACTGAGGCAATCCGCGCGCAGTGCCTCTTCGTCAACCCTCAATCAATTGATGAATCTCCACTGCTGCAATTGACTAATTCTATCAAGCAATCTTCAATTCAAGCTGGAAATGCCATGGGTAACAATTCAAATGCACCAAATCACCATTTGAATGAGATAATTTCTGATCCTAAGCCAAGAACGGCCAGTGCGGGCGAACAACCTAATTTTGATTCAATTGATGGCTCCAATGTGTTTCGACATACAAATCGACTTGGGGAAAAATGAAATTTAGGTTAAAAAACACTGGATATTCATTCAATTGCAAAAATTACAGCCCTTACTGCTCTTCATGACCTGAGAGTCGCTAGTTCGATTTTTTCAACCTCTAGGAAGAATTTGTATAAATGGACACCACCATTGGATTCAGCATGCCCAAAAACATTAGGGGGTACCTTCAATTTGGTTAGAAGTCATGTATTGGAATTTGTGTATCTTATACGCAAATCGAGGTTGTTGTAAAAGTTGTTTATGGGCAGAATCTGGTACCATTGATTCAAGAACACCTGAAAACTCTTGGGGGGACATCCACTTTGACTAAATTCGTTGAAAATTTTGCATTGGGATCTGAGCCAAATGGCTCAAATAACAAGGCAGTGAAATCTGCATTTCCCTGGTAGATTCTTGAGCTAAGAACATCGTAAAAGATTTTAGAACATGCAAAAACCTGGGTATAGAAACATTGGCTCCTAATTTGGTCATTTGTGATGCATTGGGAAGCGTGCCAATTGGCACACATACTGAGGCTACTCATTATGCTGCCTCTGAACCTCTTTTGGCTCTAGGAACTGTTCCAATGGTTCCAAAACATGTAAAAACCCCTAGGGACACCCATTTAGCACTTAGTAAGTCTCAGGCTGTGTACCACCAATGAGTGAGTTCTTCCAACAAGCAAGCAATCTTCACTACCTCGAGCAGCACCACCGGTAATGCAACTACTGCTACTACACCTAATGGTCTGAAGTCTTATGCTGTAGCAGTAGGTAATGTACAAGTTATTTCTCAGGTGGAGAGGAGTTAGAAGAAGTCCTTTGTAAAGGTTCTTAAAGTATCACAGAAATCCGCTAATCACAGGCTTGTCTCTAAGGAATTCATCATGGTGAATCTACAGTTCTATTTACTGAGATAAATGAGGATATTCTAGCGGAGCCATACAAGTTTATGTTTGTTGGAAAATTTGTCCGCCATAGGCCATCTATGGTTAAGGTACATGATAATTTTTCGCGTTTTAGATTTTGTGGTGATTATACTATTGGTTTGATTGATGCCAAACACATTTTGATTCATATGGAGCACGAAAATGACTATACATGGTTATGCTTTAAACCAATGTGTTACATTGATAGTTCTCCTATGAGAGTTTTTAAATGGACTCCAAGTTTAAGTCCATGCCAGGAGACGTCCATTGCTCTAGTCTGGGTATCATTTCTCTTACTACCTATTCATTTTTGAGCTAAGAACAGTCTTTATGCTATTGCCAAAGCCATTGGCTTACCACTCCGTATTGATGGGGCAACTTTTGATCTTTGTCGTCCCAATGAGGCTAGAGTTTTTGTTGAGGTGAATTTGGACTACCATCTCTCTGGGAGAATTTGGATTGAGATGGAAAAGCTCGGTGGCTATTGGCAGGCTGTTTTGTATGACAAGAAGTCGGGCTTTTGTTACATATGTAGACATTTTGGACATAGATGATCATTGTACGCTTTGTACACGACAAATACAACTCCTAGTACCTCTATTGTTCCCGACGGTTGACCTCGCTCATAGTTTCTCGGCTGAGGATAGGGATAAGGAGAATGTTGTTGAGGCTGAGCTGCATGAGAGTTCGACCCTAGTTCGTAGAGATCAGAGTAGACATCAGACTACCAACGCTTCAGGTGCCCATGTTCTATAAACAGTTCATACTACAGTTAGTGTTGTTCCATCTATTCTCGATATTATTTAGACTCAGCAAAAGATAGTAGCCTCACAGAAACCTCCTACAGTTAGTACCACTCCACCAACTACCGCTTAGTTACTTTTCATAGCAGTTTTACTCAGGTTTATGTTCAGAATTATGTGGACTGGCCCTTGAATATTTTTCCTATTCAGTTGGCTACTACATCAGTTGCTCCTCTAGTGGTTCAGTCAGTCACTCCTCGATGGGTTAGTTAATTGCCCCAGATAGTATTACTCATTCGACTGTCACTACATCAACTTTGACTCCACCATAGATTGCCATTCATGTATGTAGTGCTTACTTTGATCCCTTGGCTCACGAAATGATTCAGCGACCACATTTATTTGTTAACTTAGAGGATATAGCTACAGTGGACAAACATGCGTCGGCCCGCACTGATGTTCTTGTCTATAGAGCTTCTTCCATTTGTCAACATAACGTTGAGGTATTTATTCCATCTCTACAGTTTGAGTAGTCAGATATGGAGAACACGTTACAGATTGAGGTTCATCAGCTAGCACATTCCGTAGGTCCTCAGCTAATGATTTGGTTGGTATGACTGGGAGGGCAGAGGATGACGACTTCGTCTGTGTTATACAGAAAAAACACCAGAGGGCTTCTGATATTCCACATCCGAGCTGGAGGATCACTAGAAGTCGGTCACATGATACCTCCTCACATTCTCCATCCCTATGAGTGCCATCATATGTAATATGAGAGGTGTAGCTAGTGTAACTACCCATCGGTGACTACAGAGACTTATACAGCTTCATCAGGTTTATCTTTTGGTTATACTGGAACCTTTTGTACTTCAACATAGATTTTATTATATTCGACGATATCTGGGCTTTGACACCGAAGTTTAGAATGAGTCGAACAAGATCGATTTTCGGGTCTTTACCATATTTTCCTCGATATGGATGACCCTTGGATAGTTGGAGAGATTTTAATGTTATTAAACATGATGTTAAGCACACTGTCCATAATACTTGTAATTGAGGCACTACATGCTTTCTTTGATATGATGTTAGATTGTAGTTTGGAGGATGCTATTTTCAATGGGAATCGGTATATTTGGACCAATGGTTGGGTTAGGAAGAGACTGGATAGGGTACTCATGAATTCTATAGCTGCAGCATTTTGTCGATAGCTTATAATGAGGTACTTGAATTGTACTTCATCTGATCATTCACCTTTACTACTTTTGTAGATTTCTGATGATGATTTGGGGCCTAGAACTTTCAGATTCCTCAACGTTTGGACCAATCATCATGATTTTTTAGCCATTGTCTCTCAAATTCTAGTCATCTTATGAGGATAGCTGCTCTCTGGGAGAAGTTCTACAGGCTGAAATAGGGATTGCGTTGGTGGAATTGACATGTGTTCGGTGACATTTTCCAATAGGTGAAGGATGCTGAGATAGGGTTGATTAGATAGAGGTAATATATGATAAAGACCCTACATTGGAGTATCAAGACTTATTGCATCATGCTCAGGCAATTTTGAACTGAACTTTATCTATTGAGTAAGGTTTTTGGAAGCAAAAGGCTTGTTCATGCTGGGCATGTGAATGTAATAGTTTAGGGACGTCTGATCAAATCGTGTATCAGGTCCATCAAGACGCAAACAGGGGAAGTCTGAGCTACTCTCATTGTCATTTAGACTTCGGCTATTTCATTCTACAAGGATTTTTTATTTGCTCTTACATGGCCTTTGGACCCCATTTGTTCTAATATCATCCCCAGGCTTTTGATGGAGGATGAAAATTTGGTACTAAACCTTCTCCATTTGATTCATGAGGTATGAGATGTGGTTTTCGATATAGATGTAGACAGTGTTGCTAGCCCAAATGGGTTCTCATCCCTATTTTTTCCATTGTTAGGACATTTTTCCAGCATCGCATGATCCATTTTCTTCATACGGGAAGATGTTTTGAGCTGTGCATTAGCGATGAGATTAACACTTGGACCCATCTTTGGTATTTATTTGGACCTCCATTCCTCATCTCTCCCATTCTAGTTTGGTGGCGTACTCCATCAGTCAGATCTATGAATATCAATACTGATGGATACGTAAAGAATGGTTTTACGAGCGGGTGAAACATCATCAGAGATCAGGTTGGACACTGTATTAGGGCTTTCTAAGCTTCGTATGGATCATGCATGGTATTAGAGGCAGAGCTGAGGGCTATTCTTCATAGGATTTTACTAGCTAGAGAAATCGGTCTTTCAGAAATTTGGATTGAGTCAGATAGATCGCATATATCGTATCATTCGACAGAGACACATTTTTCCACATCTATGGAGAGGGGAATCAAGTTGCAAATGCTCTTGTTGCAGAGGGTCGGGATCATTGACGATATCAGATACATGGAGCGACTGATCTACCACGACATATTAAGGCACTCGTACAAATTATAGACACGGACTGCCCAACATTAGAGTATGTTTTTTTTTTTTTTTTGTCTTTACTTGCATTAATTCTTATTATAAGGGAAGTAGTACTTCATTTTTAGAGTTTTACATTTGTCATTTAATTTCATTGTAAGAGAGTAACCACGGTATTCCTCCACCACAAGTAAGGGCATATTAATAAAATCTTGGAGGTATTGCCCTCATTTAATTAAAAAATCCATCATTGATGCATCCATCAGTGTTGATTCTATCAGATCCCACTGGTGGAGTAACTACACAACCAAAATAGGTGATGATATGGGAGGGTGAGTCATTAAAATACTGAAAAGGGGTGAAAGACTCAAATCCTCTCGCCAACGCAAACCTTTAAACAATCTTCTCGTGTGAAGAAAAGAGATAATGCGGTAGACTCTCCAGAAGATATGTCTGGGCACTATGCGGATCTCCCTATGCTTCGTGTGATTCTCTTAGTCTATATAAACCAGAATATCAATAGAGAAATGATAATGCGAATATGTCCACCTCGTACATGCTGTCCAGAATAATGCCATCTCTAGAATCTCTGTCTGACGCTCTTTACTTGAACAATGCCCGTAAAATGATGTCATACCTGGCCGAAGATGCTGCTGCTGCCTATGAAAAGGTGATTGATAGTCTCAATCTCGTAACAACACTAACATTGAGAGGCCAAATGACATCCAATGTGCCTCTACATAGCAACATCTACTGGAATTAGATCTGTCATAGTCTCCGACAGAAGAATGAGACTACTATATGAAAAATGGAGCTCCATAGAAAGCGAAATGAGTCATGGGGCTATCTTCCCGACCGGACTAGCTGGCATGCTGACTTGGTGGAAAAGCTACCATCTAATGTGTCCCTCTAAACAATACGATTTGGGGCCTCTGCAAATAAAAGAATAGCCCCGATCTACTTTGTCATAAGAGGTGGAATAGCATGTAATAATTGTCCAAAATCCCACACCATACTACATCCTCGCAGATGTATGCTGCCTGTGTAGAAATAAGGATGCCATGGCTGACTCTAAGATTTCACGTGTTTACTATGAAAGTTCAAACCGCAATTCCATGGGTCGCGTTCAAGTAATAAAGTGAACTTTTTGAGTTCGAATTGTCGATCCCTCCGGGAATGTTTATTTTTTATTACACAAATTTAATCAATTTAATTCTAACAAATAAAGCAAACGCACAATAAGGGTTTAATTTTGGAAAGTAAGAAAAATAACTAAACTTCTACAAAATAAGAAAACATGAACACTTAGAAATTTCGGAGGAAAACGTGGTTGGATTCATTCGCTTAACCGTTGCCTAATTAATTTCTCCAATACCAATTAACAAATTACTCATTTATGATCTTAGACCCGATTTTTCAAATTTATCTAATTACCCCTCTCCAGCGAAATTAATCATAATCCATTGGTTTAACCTATTATATATTTATGTCGATTAAAACCAAACAATCGCATTAAACCTTTATGAAAGTAGCTCAATAGGTCATCTAGGTTTAGTGGTATATCTCTATCCTTTATAAGAACCTAGGTTTTTTACTATTTGATCTAAAATATACAACCTTCTCTCGAATGATGTACAAATCATTAAACATAATCATTCATTGACCACATAAATGAAAATGTAAGAAATACAATAGTAGATACACATGGAAATAATTATTTTAACATTAAAAAGAAAACATTGAAATTAATTAAAACTAAGTTAAACTTCATCCATAAATCCCAACACAAATATTTAGCCCATGTTATATAAATGATAAAAAGAAGAATATTTATAACAATACATTACTAGTTTGGCAAAATAATAGAGAAAATAAAAGATTATAGATAAAAACCCATTTTTAGGTTGGATTCTTGAAGATGACAATGGCTTAGTCTTGATTGTCCCCAAATATATCTCCAATGTCTTTGATTAATTCTCTTTGTGATCTAGATTTGACCTCCAAAATACCGAGAAAATCTAGAGAAAATGAAAGAGAAATTGAAGAAAATTAAAATGAAAAGAAAAAAAGGAAAGAAAAGAAGAAGAAAAAAATGGAAGAAGAAGACCACCCCGACTACCTGTTTTCTACACTTAAAACCCTAAAATCATGCCAGATCCAAAAAAATAAATAAATAATCATGCCAAATTAATTGCAGCAAGGCCCACTAAAATTCACAAAAAAAAAATTAAAATGGTCCAAGTTTCGAACCAGGCACCTACACGCTATGAAGTGGTGTCTAGGCGCCATTTCTCTGCCAAAAATTCCTCTGGCCCATGTTTCATTTCCGTTTTTCTATTTTCTCTTTTTTACAAAGTCCTTTAGAAATTTGCACATCAAGTCCCTCAACTTTTATCTTGCACATTTTTGGTCATTGAATTTTGACTTTTCTTTCAATTACGCCCTCCATAAATTGCACTCCAAGGTCCTTCAACTTTTTGACTTCTACCCTTTAGTCCCCAACTTCATAATTTTGTAAAGGTTTAGCCTATTTTTCCTCTTTTTGCCTTGTTCTCATTCAATGGGTGATTTTTGCCTACAAAAGCCATAAATACATAATTGTGAATAGGAATTCGCTCAATTTAATCACTAATTAGCTTATTTGGGTATTAAATAAGGTTGGGACACCTAAATTATGCAGATCTGGTCAAACTTAGAAAACTCAATGCAGTAAGAAGAGTACCCAAGCTCATAGAAAAACCTAAAGGTGTGTGTGGCTCATACCAGAAAGGTAAACAAATTAGAACTACACACAAACAAAGTCAATTTCTTGTTACATCTCATTGTCTTGAATTGCTACATATGGACTTCATTGGGTCTATTCAGATTGAAAGCCTTAATGGTAATATGTATATTTATGTGGTTGTTGTTGATTTCTTTAGGTACACTTGGTTAGAGTTTTTAAGAGAAAATTTTGATATTTTTGAAAAGTTCACATTCTTATATCAAAATTTGACCATTGAAAAACACATTGAGGAGGTCTAAAATTGAAAGAATTGGGAGTGATCATGGTAAGGAATTTAAAAATGCTAACTTTTCTAGATTCTTTGAATAGTATGGTATTTCTCACTAGTTTTCTGCTCCTAAAATCCTCGAGCAAAATGGTGTGGTGAAAATGAAGAATAGGTCTTTACAAGAGATTGTTAGGGTGATGTTGAATAGTAAGAAGCTCCTCGTTAAACTATGGGCTGAAATTGTGAACATTGCTTGCTATATTTTAAATCGTGTATCCTCGAGAACTAGTACTTCACAAACACTTTATGAAATCTAGAAATGTAGGAAACCAAATCTCACGTATTTTTATATTTTTGGTAGCAAGTGTTATATGTTTAATGATAGAGAACATTTTGGAAAATTTGATGAAGAAGTGTTCATTAGGTATTCAGAAACTAGTCAGTCTTATAGAGTGTATAACTTGAGGACTCAAACTAATGTTGAATCCAAATTGTTAAAATTGATGATATTGATGATTACTCTTCTTATTTGCATGAACCTGAGATTCGTATTCTTGGAGATTAGGTTGAAAATGATCAGAATATTCAGAAAAATTGTGTTGCAAATTCAGGGAGTAATAGTAAAATAGAACTGTCGGTACCAAGTTCTGATAATCCCGCACTCGCTATTAGAGGTATTGATCCACTAGAGGAAGACAATGAATTACATAACAAAAGATAGCTTCCTACCTGAATCCAAAACGCTCATCCACTAGAGAACATTATTTCAAACTTTTGAGATAAAATAATGACCAAAAGGAAACTTGCCACAAAACTCGAGAATGTGTGCTACAAGTTAAATATTGAATCCGAAAATGTTATTGAAGCACTTGGTAATGAATCTTGGTTCTAGCAATGCAGAAAGAATGGGCTCAAATTGAGTAAAATAATATATGGGAGCTAGTACATCGGCTAACTGATATAAACATGATTGGAATAAAGGGGTCTTCATCCCACATGCTATGATATTTAGATGCCGATTGGACAAGAAATATGGATGATAGGAAAAGCACATCTGGAGGTTGTTTCTACATAGGTAATAATCTTATATCTTAGCTACGTAAGAAGCAAAACTCTATATCCTTGCCTACAGCAAAAGTTGAGTACATTGCTACCAGTAGTTGCTGTACACAACTACTTTGAAGCATATGCTCAGTAACTACGGTATTAATCAAAACTCTATTACCTTATTCTATGATAATACTAGTACTATAAATATATCTAACAATCCTATTCAACATTCTATGACTAAACATATTGATATTCGACATCATTTCATTAGGGATTTAGTTGAAAGGAATATAATTATCCTAAAACACATTCACACTGAAGGACAACTCGTTGATTTACTTACTAAGGCTTTAGATAATGTCAAAATTGAAATTTTACGAAAAGCCATTGGCATATGCATGATACATTAAAAGCCAGTTTGATGTATATAATTTTTTTTGTTCATTTTGTTTGCATGTGTTTTGCATTTATATAAAAAAATCAAAAAAGGTAAAAGGAAAAATTGGGGCTTCTCTTGCAAATGTCACTCTAGATGTGAATTTCTTATGGATTTGTAATTATTGAGATAAAATTGGAATCTCTAATCAGTGTGTGTGGTGTGCTCACTTTAACTTATGGTAAATTACTGTCATATAATTACACCATTATGACATTGTGACAACTTCAATTGTGACCCTTTATTGATAGGTTGTCATTTTAAGGTAACAAGTGTTTGAGTTTGGACTTATGGTTAGCATCTATCTCGAGGAAGACAATTAATTACACTCGCTATTAGAGGTATTGATTCACTAGAGGAAGACAATGGATTACACAACAAAAGACAGATTCCTACCTAAATCCAAAACGCTCATCCACTAGAGAACTTTATTTCAAACTTTTGAGATAAAATAATGACCAAAAGGAAACTTGCCACAAAACTTGAGAATGTTACAAGTTAAATATTGAATCCGAAAATGTGATTGAAGCACTTGGTAATGAGTCTTGGTACTAGCAATGCAGAAAGAATGGGCTCAAATTGAGTAAAATAATATATGGGAGCTAGTACATCGGCTAACTGATATAAACATGATTGGAATAAAGGGGTATTCATCCCACATGCTATGATATTTAGATGCTGATTGGACAAGAAACATGGATGATAGGAAAAGCACATTTGGAGGTTGTTTCTACATAGGTAATAATCATATATCTTAGCTACGTAAGAAGCAAAACTCTACATCCTTACCTACAGCAAAAGTTGAGTACATTGCTATCGGTAGTTGCTGTACACAGCTACTCTGAAGCATATGCTCAGTAACTACGGTATTAATCAAAACTCTATTATCTTATTCTATGATAATACTAGTACTATAAATATATTTAACAATCCTATTCAACATTCTATGATTAAATATATTGATATTCGACATCATTTCATTAAGGATTTAGTTGAAAGGAATATAATTGTCCTAAAACACATTCACACTGAAGGACAACTCGTTGATTTACTTACTAAGGCTTTAGATAATGTCAAATTTGAAATTTTACGAAAAGCCATTGGCATATGCATGATACATTAAAAGCCAATTTGATGTATATAATTTTTTTTGCTTGATTTTTTTGTTCATTTTGTTTGCATGTGTTTTGCATTTATATAAAAAAAAATAAAAAATCAAAAAAGGTAAAAGGAAAAATTGGGGCTTCTCTTGCAAATGTCACTCTAGATGTGAATTTCTTATGGATTTGTAATTATTGAGATAAAATTGGAAACTCTAATCAGTGTGTGTGGTGTCCTCACTTTAACTTATGGTAAATTACTGTCATATAAGTACACCATTATGACATTGTGACAACTTCAATTGTGACCCTTTATTGATAGGTTGTCATTTTAAGGTAACAAGTGTTTGAGTATGGACTTATGGTTAGCATCTATCTGTCTCTGTAGTGCATATGATGTTGTATAAATAGGTGTGTTCATTAGAGGAGAGTGCTACCACCATGGGTGTGTGAAGTCGTCCTTGATAATGAATATAATTCATGAGAAAAGGGTTATCCCTATAGCTTTGTGAAAGTCAACTCTATGAATTAAAAAAATTGTGTTTTAAAAGAAAACTGAAAAGAGACAACATTATGGGCATTTAAAAGAATATTGAAAAAGATTATATACATGATCAAGCCTGGCACACACATATTTTTAAATCTACATGGACAATTTCAGATGATGGCTGGTTTGAAATATACTTTTGCATGTAGTTACTGCAAGTGTCAATTTTGATGAGGACATGGTTTATGATTGATTTGTCTAGATAGTCATATCACACACTCACGTTTCAATCTAAGAAATTAATTGAATTAATTGTTAGCAAACATTTGAATGGAAATTTCACATTTATCCTCAGAATTTTAAGCTAATTGCGAAATTGATCTAATTGTGAAATTTGTCCAAAAATATTACGTTTGATTCAATTTTCAGTAAATTTTCATATTTTTGTGTAATTGACACACGTGTGGGCTTTTCTTAGATTTTCTGATCAACAATTTAAACTTGACAGTAAACTCTAGTATTCATTGCAAAAAGGAAAAATGAGCAAAAATGTTTATAATCATAATCTAGGTAGAATATGAAGAGTCGGGTCAGCCTTGTTTGGTGTAAAAAATTGAGAACTTGCTCATTGCATTTGATTTAGAATTTTTGTACTTTCAAGCTATTCTTACATATTATAGATGACATGTGTACGCAAGGGAGAGAGATAGATTAAGAAGCAACTGTTCCACTCCTACAGCATCGAAGGAACGAACCTCTTATCACATTATCTAAAAGCAACCGCTGCTACTAATAATGCTTCTGTTAAAGAGAGAGTGGGGTCTCACCCAGTTGAGGAAGTCAAGGAAGACAGAGACCCCAATACTAGATAGACAGTCCGACCCACATTCTACGTGCGAAAAAGTCCACTAATTGGCTGGTTTTATCATTTTGACTCTAATTCTCTGATCTAACTATTTGTTTCCTAACTTTTTATGGTGGTCTTTTAATTTTGAAAAATGGAGAGTAGTAGATTTTGATTTTGTGATGATGGTGAAATTGTAATAACAAAAACATGTGTTAGGAAGCTTGAGTTAGGGGAAGCACGACGTGTGATGAAAACTGACTAAGGAGGAGTAGTTCATGTTCATAATTTGATCCAAGACACACTCATATACGTGATATTAAAAATCCAAAATTGGTTTTTGAGATTGTTGGAAAAATGATATGTTTTTACACATTATTTTAGTTAGCTTACTTAATATAGATTGAATTTTAAATGTCAATGACAAGGGTTCGAAACAAAAGCAAGACGCTATTCAAGTACGCAGTCAATCCTGACTAACTAGGTGGTTCGAGTCTATGGCTATGAAATTTTAGGGTTTTAATACCCAAAACGGGATGCAATTTTATCTTTCCATATTGCAGCTAATACAAATTTATTTACCTACCATCCTAGTTATTATTTGATATATTAAATAATTAAATTAAGAAACGATTGGTTTATTATTAAACTTTTCTGAAGTTTATTTATAATCATATCAAATCAATCTTGTATGATATGATTATATTCTTACCGATTTTATTGTGTATAATTTTAAGTAAGATTTAATCTTGTATTGGCTGTTGCCTGAAGGAAAGATTGATTTAGTATTAAACTTTTCTTAACTCTATTTATTACCTTATCAAATTAATCATTTGTGATATGATTATATTCTTACCATGTTTCATTGTTTTTTTAGGCAAGTTTTAATTGGAATCTTGTTCATTGCTTTACATAAGTAAATGAAGAAATCAAGAAGATAACAACTGCTTTGAGAAAATATACTAGCAATCAGTGGACCAATAACTACACATTCTGCCATTCTCCAGTAAGTTCAACCGACGACATAATTTATTGATTAATATCATAACAGAATAGCTTTGAAAAATCCGTCGTAGTTCAGAAACCTAGCAATCATGCGTTCTGCCATCTTTCAGCAAGGGCTATCGAACTCATGCCTTATTGAATACTATAAAAGCCTATTTTTAGGAACCAGAATCTCGACGATGAACCTGCAATAACGAGTTCTAGTATAGTCCAACGAGTTCACCCAACGACTGCATTATAGAATAATCTCATAGCAAAACCGTGTTTTTCAACCGTACTTGAAGAAAACACACCAGAGTGTAAATGTTCAATCCAATTCAAAGATCAAACTTCTTGGCGTAAGTTAAAAATTGTGATTTTTAATTCAAGTGGTGATAAGTGCATTTTTATACACTTATTTTACTGTCAAAACATGGAAAATTGTTGGTTAATATGTTGGAATATGACTTAATTCTACGCCATTTATGTTTTGCAGGACAACATGATGAATGTAGCAGAATTGTAAGGAAAAAGGACAAAAATGAAAAAAAATATGAAAGTTTAGGGACTATATCAAAAATATCCAAAAGTTGGTTCGGAAGGCTAAATAGGGATTTGAAAGAGTTGGAAGCTAATAATTGGTTGAAGACAATAGGCTTTGGATGAAGAATTGGAGAAAAGAATGCAAAAATAACGAAAAATAACAATATTCAAAGTTTGAGGACCAAATTGTAAATACTCAATAGTTAATTCGAACCACAAGAAGATACTTTGAAGATTACTAGGAGACAATTGGATGTAATTGGAACTCAAAAATGAATGGAATATGATCAAAATCAATTTTCAATTCGCACATGATATATTCCTAATTTTTAGTCAAAAGTTGAGACCCATTTTTTGCATAGTAAACATCCAAATTGGAAGAAATCTATTTTATCAAAGTTGTAGCCCTTTGAGTTATCTTCTCAACTCACATTTAATGGCCTAAATTGGATATCGAGAGAGAAAGTTATGACCAAAATATTGACTGCTGTGCAAAGACAAAATCCGTGCGCGAATGCAACTTTCCTTATTCGATTGGAACTCTTTTGGAAATCAAATTGGACGTGATTTTCATCCAATTTTTGACTCTTACAAGTACTTAATAGCAAAATACATATTGGGAACACATCCATACACATTTCTCTCATCTTTTGGCTTATGAACTTCATGAAGAACTAAAGAATTTGGTAAAGCAAGGGAGGAACTCATTGAATTTGGTGATTTCACGTCTTTTATTTATGTAATTTGTTATTTTTCTTGTTAAACAATTCTAGGTTTAGATTTTCTCTTCATAAATTTATTTTGAAATTGGTTTAACTCCTATTAGATTTTTCATAGATATTAGTCATGCTTTTTCTATCGAACGATCAAAATACTTGTTGAATTTCAATTTCATTTATTTTATCGGTGTGATTATTTATTGCCTTATGCTTGATGTATATGGTCAATTTATAATCTGATTTCAATAAATAATTGTAGAAAATAGTTAGAGAAAATATAAATTCTAAGGTTACATTTGAATTAAATTGATTTTTAACGATAAATCTNCCTATCCCCAAGCCTAGGGAAACCGAAAATGAGTCTAGTGAGAGTAGCCCTAATGAGGAAGTGGTGGAAAACCCTATTAGAGTGCCTTTCCCTCAAGCTCTTAACGCTTTATCTAAGTCTATTGAGCAACATAGTAAAATCCTAGAACACCTCAAGCAAGTAAAAATCAATTTGCCTATCTTGCATGTGATTTCTCAGGTTCTTACATATGTTATAGTCTTTACAGACTTGTGCACTATGAAGAGAAAGCACCATGTCAAGAAAACTGCTTTCTTGACTGAGCAAGTGAATGCAGTGATTGAGCAAAGGATCTCATCGAAGTATTAGGTGAAATGTTCCCCACAAAAACAGTGACTTGTTGACGCTTATGCATAGATTATAGGAAACTAAATGCTGCCACCCATAAGGATCACTTTTCCTTTCCATTTCTTGATCAAAATTTGGAGCGTATGGCTGGCCATCCTTTCTACCGTTTTCTTAATGGCTACTCTGGTTACTATCAAATTGAAATTGCATTAGAGGACCAGGAAAAGACCACATTTACTTTCCCCTTTGGCACTTATGCATTTCATAGGATGCCATTTGGACTTTGTAATGCTCCCGCCACATTCCAAAGATGCATGACTAGTGTATTTAGTGACATGGTAGAGAATTACATGGAAGTGTTCATGGATGACTTGATTGTGTTTGGAACTTCTTTTGAGGCATGCCTGTTAAATTTGAAGAGAGTTTTGACACGATGTGATGAAAAATGGTTAGTTTTAAATTGGGAAAGTGTCATTTCATGGTACCTTTGGGAATTATCTTTTATTATCTTATGGCATGTGATTTCTCTAAAAATTGAACTAATCTCTAAATTGCCTATACCTAAGAAAATAAAAGATGTTAGATCATTTTTAGGCCATGCAGGTTTCTATAGAAGGTTTATACAAAACTTCTCATCTATCTCTAGACCATTGTGTAACCTTCTAAATAAAGATGCCTCTTTTGAATGGACATCCCGAATGTCAAGATGCATTTAAAATATTGATTGACAAACTCACTTCAGCACCTATCATGCAACCATCTGATTGGACACTACTGCTTGAAATCATGTGTGATGCTAGTGATAACGCGGCAAGTGCGGGTCTTGGGCAAGGCAGAGAAGGTAAGCCTTTTGTGATTTACTATGCTAGTAAAACTCTTAACGGTGCTCAAATGAACTATTCCACTATTAAAAAAGAGTTACTAGTCTTTGCGCTTGATAAGTTTAGATCTTATTTGATTGGCTCTCCCATTACAATCTTCACAGATCATGCAGCCTTTAAGTACCTTCTTGCAAAGAAGGATGCTAAGGCGCGATTAATACAATGGATCTTACTTTTGCAAGAATTTGACATCACCATTAAATACAAGAAGGGAGTGTAGAATGTGGTGGCCGACCATCTATCAAGGATGACTTTCGAGGACAATGTCTATTTAAATACTGCCCAACCCAAATTTTAAGACGTGGTCCTAATGAGGAGATACCTAACGTACTAAATTTTAGTCATACCCAAGCACGTGGAGGCCATTTTTCTATAAAAAAGACTACTGCAAAAATTTCATAATGTGGTTTCTATTGGCCTACTTTATTTAAGGACACTAATGATTACTGTCAATCTTGTGAGAGATGCTAAAACTTAGGTACTTTGTCCCGACGTAACATGATGCCCCTAAATCCCATTTTGGTAATTGAAATATTTGACTGTTAGGGAATTGATTTTATGGGACCTTTGTCACCCTCTTTTGGTTATTTATACATCATTGTAGGGCTAATGACAATAAAACGGTTGTGAAATTTTTAAAAGAAAATGTTTTATCTCGATTGGCACACCACGCGTTATTATTAGTGATAGAGATACACACCTTTACAACTGTTCATTCGAAGCACTCATGAAAAAGTATGTGGTCATTCATAAAATTTTTACTGCTTAGCACCCCCAAACTAGTGGACGGGTAGAACTGGCTAATAAAGAAATTAAACAAATCTTGGAGAAAACGGTGAACCATAATCGTAAAGATTGGTCTTTAAGACTGAACGATGCACTTTAGGCTTATCATACAACTTTTAAGACTTCCCTAGGCATGTTACCAAATCGAATCATTTTTGGAAAGCCTTACCATTTACTTGTAGAGCTTGAACACTGATCCTATTGGGGGTGGTAAGCTTAGAAAATTTCAACTGAATGAGTTAGAGGAATTGAAGAATGACGCTTATAAGAGTTTTAGAATCTACAAGGCAAAAATGAAAGCAATTCATGATAAAAACGTTTTGAGAAAAAATTTTGAACAAAATCAAAAAATGTACTTGTACGATTCTAAACTCCACAAGCACACAAGTAAACTCCGTTCTAGGTGGATTGGCCCCTTGTGGTACAATGTGTTTTTGAAAATGGGGCAGTCAAAATTGAAGATCCTAGCGATGGTCGGGTATTTAAAGTGAATGGACAACATCTTAAAATAGGATATGGGCAACAGGTGCCTGCGGTGGAAGAAATTCTCCTTGCAGACCCTATTTACCACCTTTGACATCCTCCAAGTACGTTCTTTACTTTACTTTTCTGTATATTAGTTTTAGAATTTTTCTTTTTGTTTGTTTTGCATTTATGTCATCGTGAAATTTAAAATTAAAAAAAATAAAAAAACAAATTGCGGGTAGTCTATACGACCGGTTTCCATCCCTCACCTTCATATTTATCATGTGAGTACTTTGAACCCCATTTTCTTTGCCTTATTGTACATTATCCTATTCTTTATGTGCTTTTCAGTTTTGCTATTTGTGGTTATCTAAACATTAAGGACAATGTTCCAAATAAGTTTGGGGTGGGCGTTCATGAGTTCCTCATTTTGTGTGCAATTTTTTTTGGTATGATTGTGTGCATTTAAAAAAAAGATTTTGTAGTTTTTATTTATTTATTTATTTTTATTTATTTTATTTGTTTTCTAGCATTAGATTATAGCTTTAGTTTTATGTGCTTGTGTGGGTTTGATAACTGTGCCGGCTATGATGTGATTAGTAGAATATATATCGGTTGTGAATAATGAAAATAGTGCAGTGTTAGATTAGTCAAAACATGTTTGTGTGGAACCTGACATCTCTATGCACGTTACTCATGTTTGATAATATTGAGTTAGTGATGTGGTTAAGTGTTTAGAAAATAGTTGAACATAGTAAATGAAACCGAACAACCTCTATAGTACCGATCCATAATCCAAATATAGAGTAGTTTGGAGATGTTTGAGCTATTACGAATGAACATTGAGATGAGTGGGGACTCTGTGCATGAAAATCTTATGTGGATTGTCTAAAATCCAATGAAATGAAGACGAGGTGAAAGTTTTAAGTTAAGAGCTAGTTTTAGAAATTAAATGTCTAAAAGAAAAGGGGCATTTCACTAATCTTTGAGTGAATAAAAACATATTTTCGAACTTATATAAATCAGGTGATTAAGCCTATAAGGGTGATTTAAAACCTGGTGCCCTATGGTCATCTGACTTGGGAGTTATCAGCCTAAAGATCACTATATGGGTTATATAGAAAGCGAATAAGAAGATATTCAAAAAAAAATGGAGAAAACATGAAAAATGAAAAGAAAAAAAAAACACAAGTACATTGATTAAGCTCTAGACATTCGGTTGATAAAACTACACCTTTGATGAGAAGCAAGTAACTCAATTTAGTCTTACGAGTGGAAGCAATCAAAACTATAGGACAATCTCGACTTGTTGAAATGTAAACTTGTAATAGTGAGATTTATCCAAGCTAAGAGAGGGTAAGGAATAAAATTAAATAAGTTCAACTTAGAATGGACCCCGGGAAAATTGAGTGAAAATCATAAGTTTGGTGGGGTATGTATCTCTCGAGCGAAGTAAGAATATAGTTAACTACTATGGATCAAGTGTTGAGCCAATCATGATCTTAATATGTCGACATGAGTTTTCACACACACACACACACACGTCTGATTATGCATGATCTTAATATGTCTCAAGATTGGAATTCAGTAATCAAACAAATGAATACTTACAACAGTGCAAAAATTGGCAGGTTGTCAAAACATGTTTTGTGTAGAGTTAAGCTACATTTTTGTTTGAGGGCAAATAATAGTTCAAGTTTGGGATTGATAAGTGCATTTTTACACACTTATTTTATTGTCAAAACATGAAAAATTATTCGTTAATATGTTGAAATATGGCTTAATTCTATACAATTTATGTTTTGCAGGACAACATGATGAACGTAGCGGAATTGGGAAAAAATAAGGAAAAAGGACCAAAATGGAAGAAAATAAAAGTTTAGGGACTAAATTGCAAATATCCAAAAGTTGGTTCGGAAGGCTAAATGGGGATTTGAAAGAGTTGGAAGCTAATTGGTTGAAGACAATAGGCTTTGGATGAAGAATTGGAGAAAAGAATGCAAAATAGCGAAAATTGTAAAATTCAAAGTTTGAGGACCAAATTGCAAATACTCAATAGTTGATTCGGACCACAAGAAAATACTTTGAAGATTGCTAGGAGACAATTGGATGTAATTGGAACTCAAATATGAATGGAATATAATCAAAATATTATCAAAATCAATTTACAATTCGCACAAGATATATTCCAGATATTTAGCCAACGATTGAGACCCATTTCTGGCATAGTAAACGTCCGAATCAGAAGAAGTTGTATCCCTTTAGTTATCTTTGTAACGTACTTTGAATCTCCTAAATCGAATATCGCGAGAGAAAGTTATGATCAAAATTCTGACCAATTTGGACTGATTTTCATCCAATTTTCGACTTCTACAAATACTTAACAGTAGAATACATATTGGGAACACCTCCATACACTTTTCTCTCATCGTTTGGCTCAAGAACTCCATGAAGAACTAAACAATTTGGTGAAGGAATGGAGGAACTCATTGACTTTGGTGATTTCACGTCTTTTATTTATATAATTTGTTATTTTTGTTGTTAAACAATCTTAGGTTTAGATTTCTCTTCATAAATTTATTTTGAAATTGGTTTAATTCTTATTATATTTTTCATAGACATTAGTCATGTTTTTTCTATCGAACAATCAAAATATTTGTTGAATTTCAATTTCATTTATTTTATTAGTGTGATTATTTATTGCCTTATATTTGATGTATATGGTCGATTTATAATCTGATTTCAATAAATAGTTGTGGAAAATTGTTAGAGAAAATTTAGATCTTGGGGTACATTTGAATTAAATTGGTTTTTAACGATAATTCTTCCGGTTAAAGTGCAGGGATGAAAGTCTATACTTGAGTTATAAAAAATGAATAATTAACATTGAATGATCTGATCCAATTGAGGGAATTCCGACGCTTCACTGTTTTAACTCATTGATTTTAATTTCATTACTTGATCCATTGATATTTAAATTTTATTTCGAAAAACAAATCATTTTCAAACAATTCACGAAAAACCCTAATTTGTTGAACCATTGAGTATTTTTCCATCTTCCTGTGGAATCGACACCTAAAGGTTGTGCTACAATTGCTGCGTTGTTTTTTGGGCCTAATCAAGTGGTGGTTGCCGTCGAGTACAATAGTGAAGTGCCGATAAAGTCAAGGTCGAAGGGTTTGATTCAACTTCTACAACAACCCAAAAGAAGAAGAAAACTAGTGAGTTGTTCTTAGATTTCTTTTGATTTTTTTTGTTAATTTTGCGAAATTACAAAATCATGACTATTGTATTTTTGATCATTTGATTTAATGGATTGATGTTTCCCTTAAAGGTTTACCACGTTATATCGAGTGTTCATACTTGTTAATTTTCGCAATTGAGTAAATCAAGTAGAACACTATAATCTGTTTACACACTGCAGTCAGAATTGTCTTAATAACTGCTTGTAGGATATTTTGACTATTTGGCGTGAACTATGTACTAAAAAACTAAGATAGAATTCTTAATTGACTAGATTTAAGTATTAACAATTGTGACATTAGTATTCCCAGTTTCTATTTAATGTAGGTTATAAAATAGGCAGGTTAACTCGAATTTAGGTATATTAGCTCTCTCTCAACATAAAACTAATCAATATACCTATTTTTCAATAGTTATATGGATTCATTCAACAGAAGAATGCTAAGGCTTGAATTCTTCAAATCTACTTTCATATATTCAATTATTTTCAATTCACACGTGCTCTATATTAAATAGTTCTACTAAAAACCATAAAGAACATGAAATATGAAAGATTCTCCCCAGAATCTATAAATTTCAGCAACTTTGGTCAATTTTTCATTTTCTGTGATTATAATTTCTTCCTTGAATCTAATAGTGTGTGCACGAGTATGAAGTGGGGTAATGGTGTTGTAAATGGTGGAAACTTTAAATTTGTGCAGAATCATTTAATCGATTTTAACTTGTTTATTTGTTTTAGCAAAGCACCATCAGTCTTCGTGAATGTTGAGGCTATACCAAAAAAGGATGATTGGAGTTAATATGCTCTTACCATGAAATATATATCACTCACAAGAATACAAGGGAGGGAGACAACCGGATCTCCAGAAATCAACAATTCGAAATAAAGTAGTATATGAGTGTACGTGTTGTATCCTAAGCTCAATCGTAAACATTTTTAATATGATTAATACATTTTATTTATAGAAAATCTAATATTTAATTAAATTATTATTCTGGCAATTAAATTAATAGAATTTGTAGATTCGAATCTTGGTAACTTGTTAATCACAAGAAGTTGTGATTGTGAGGAACAAATTACATATAATTGAATCTTAAATTATCTGTGGTCGTAAGTAATAGCGAGATGCGAATGTCATTATTACGGATAGATCCCCAAGTATGGTATTTCTCACTTATGAAGTGAGTAGCTAATCTCACAAGTTAAAAAATAGTGACATTTAAATGGACGTGTAGATGATTTGTTAAGAGAACAAAATATTGGAGACACATTGGAAAGACTCTACATGGATAACTATCGAGCGTCAGTGGTTAATCCCTAACGTTTAGTAGTGGAATTGATCATTCGACCCGAGGTCTTCATAATTTCTTATATTAAGAGAGACATACTTTGATGATGTCAGAATGTTTCTCTGCCAAGTGCAATATGACATCGTTTGGATATATCAAAAATCATATAAAAGTTGTGAATGTTCAATAGATGATTCGTCACTCTTACATATTAAGAAATTATGATCTACATTTCATTTGGTTAAATTGATATCAAAATCTTTGTCCAAGGTAAGTACGTAAATCGAAAAGAGTTTCAACTATTATTAACTTAAGAGTGAGATAAAAGATAAGACCGATAATCAAGATTGACACACTTCTATATCTCATAATTGATCGGATTATATTAATGAAGAGATTATAGTTTCACAGTAAATGAATAAATTTGATTTTGTCACACTACATGAAATTTTCCATCATATGTATTGGACACATTTCTACATGTCAATTTGAGACGGTGAATATGAATTAATTATAAATTAAAAGGGAGTTTTAATTTATCTTATTTTTAATTAGATCAAAATAATAATTCTTGTTGTTCAATAGAGTGATCTAGAACTTAATGAGTCATACACAAAAAGGAGAACTAGAAGAATGATATTATAAATTAATTAATTAACAAGTGTTGGACAATTGTAGAATTAATTAATTAGATTGTTTATTAATGAGTTTTAAGTTAATTAATTAGATTAATTAACTACCGGGCAGAGACCTATGTTTAATGGATGTGTTAGGCCACTTAAACATTTATTAATAAGCAGTTATGGTTTAAGAAATCAGAATACATATCTCACAGTATTATAATCTTACTAGAACAAGAAAGAGGAACTTTAATCTCTCATTCTTGTTCTCCTGTGTTTTACTATTGGAGGCTAGACAATTGGACATCTATAATGTGGAAAAATCGTGATTCACAAAGGTTTGGAAAGATTGTAATTATTTGTGATCAAGTTTCTCAAATGAGTTTGAAGAATTTCATAAATGTATAATTCTAATCACGATTTTTATCTAAACACAAAAACGATCCTTGAAGGGAATTGAAATTATTTTTAAATTTTGTTGTACATGTACAAGTAAATTTTCAATAGTGGTATCAGAGCCGACTTTGTGTTTACTAGAAATTATTAGATTGATTGTTGTTGATTTATTGTTTTTATCTTTTGAAAAAATTGATTTTCATCTTTTGAAATTTATTTTTAAAAAGAAAATTCATTTTTGCTCAAAAGTGGATTGGAAAGAAGTAGGTTGCTTCGACAAAACGACAATGTCGTTGGCGGCGAGCCGCTGTTGTCTTCGTTGTCATTAGCAGCGATTAGCGCTGCTACTGCTAGTGATTTCAGCAGCGCTATGTGCTTTTGCTTTTGCCATGGCAGTGCACCATTTCATCTACACATAGCGGCAAGGACTATTGGCGCCACAAGGAAGGGAGGGGAGGATTTTAGGATTTAGGTGTGTTGATTTGGGGACGGATGCTTCCATTGCAATTTATGAAATTTTGAGCCCCTAATTAGAATTTTAGTTCGGGTTCAAGTTGAAATTTTATTGAAAGGGCATGTTCTGTAATTTACGAAATTGGAAGGCCCTGATTATAATTTTAAAATTGGGCTAGAACACAATTTTTCAAAAGGGGTTTTCAATGTCCATCATCAATTTCAGTCTGTTGAGTACACTTAAATCTGGTTCATTAGAAATATATTTTACACTATGAAATATTTCTGCGCGTCCAATGTTATTTAGACGCATGCCAACTAGTATAGAATATATGTTGTAGTTGGACTAATTGAAGATGCAAGAAGATGAGAAAATCATAGAGTTTGAGCATTGTATAATTCAATGTAATGTCCCTAAGAACTGATCAACTAGTCTTCCTTATGACTCGAAAATACCAGATAGTAAAAGTTTATAACCGTCCACACTATTATATGTGTTTATATGCATGTCAGATGTATAATAAAATATATTTACTTATTACGATAAGACATTTACATGATAAATCACTTGTTAAAATGTTAAGTTAGATTTATATTCTCTTCCATCGTTATAGTGAAAAATCAAAGTTCTCAATCGATCTCAACTTGTTGAATACACTCAAAGTTGGTCTATTATAAACATGTTTAATACTATGAAATATTAGATATTTTTGAATAATGGATTTGACATAACTAAAATTTATTTTTGCTGAGTATATTCAAGGAGATAAATTCTTGAGCATATTAAGCTAACACATAAGATGTCTAAAGATAAAAAATTGTCAGTTTAATGATCTAGAAGTTGTATGAAGATACAATTGATAATAGTACTTACCCAAATATTTTATTAAGGTTTGTTAACTACACTCAAGGTCTTATTACTACAAATGTGAGCCTAGATCACAGGGAATCAAGTACGGATTTCATAAATTGAATATGAGACGATAAAAAATTTGAGTTAAATAGTGGGAGCATAATTAGTTTAATAAAAAACTATGTTAAATTATTTGATGTATATTTTTTATATATTAAATCTTTTGTTTTTCGTCAATTACGCTTTTGAATAATGAGTAACAATATGAATTTGAGAGTCATATTGAACACCAACAAACTGACCGGGCTAAATTTTCTCGATTTGCACTGCAATCTGATATTGTTCTTAAGCATGAAAAAAATGTTTATTTCCTTGAGCAGCCATTTCCAGAGATAATCATTGAGGATTTGATTGAGGAAAATGTGGCTGCTTATAATAAATACAGTAATAATACTGCAACATGTGTGATGCTTGCAGTTACATCACTTGAGTGGCAATAGCAACATGAGGATCTGAATGTTAACACTATGATTTTTCATCTCAAAGAGTTGTATGATGAACAATCACGTATGGAAAGATATGAGACTTTCTAGCAACTATACTAGTGCAAATTGACAAAAGGATCATGATTTTTTTTTTTCTTTTTGGGTAAGATTTTGAAAAGAGATGTTCTTTGGAGAAAATAGTACAATGAAAGTTGTAAGCTATGTTGATGAAAATGAATGCCTACATTGAGAAGTTGTCTCAATTGGATTCAGTCATACACCATGAACAAAGTATTGACTTGGTTCTACAATCTCTACCAGATAGCTATTCATAACTAACTATAATATGAATAAGCTCGAGTGCAAATTCTCTAAGTTGTTGAACATGCTTAAAACGGTAAAGCCCAACATCAAAACTAGTAGTTGACAAGTCTTGGCCATTGATTCCTCTAAAGGCACTAAGAAAAATCGAAATGAGGCTTTGGGAAAGCATTGAAGATGGCTAAGGCAGTCAAAGTCTGATGACCCTTGATATTATTAGGAATGAAAAGTCATGGGAAGAGAAACTACAAGATTTATTTCTACTTTATTAGTTTCTCATGCATTAGGTACTAGATATGTATCTGATATGTAAAGCCTCGAAAATTTGAAAAAATAAAATTTATTTGTTCTATATGCTATTTATATTTTAAAAAGCTCAAGGATTAAAGTAAAATATGTTTTAAATTCTTTTATTTTCTTGGACCAAATAATTAGATTTTTTATAGAGCGAATTTTAGTATATATTGGACCATTTTTATAGCTTGTAATTAATTACAAGTCTTCGACTCGAGAAAAAGTTATTTCGGATAATTAGGTCTAAGATATTGAAGTTTAAAGAATTTATCATTAATTAGTAATTAGTTTAGTTGGTTTAGTACTTAAAAATTACGGTAGCAACAAGGTACCCAATACTCGGAGTTAGCGGCATGTGCTTATTGTTTTGTATGTAGGTTTTCTACTTTGCCATGTCAGTTGAAAATGAAAACATAATTCCAAATGACCGAGAGATGAATATTTGAGGTCAACTGATTTTTAATTATTGGAGAAATGTGAATCATGCCTATTAGTCAAGATGATCAAATTCTCTTTTACTTGAAAAGAATAAAAAGCTACACAATTACTGGACCTAATACATATTGATGTATGTGAATCAATTTCTACTAGATGAAGTTTCTCTTATTCTATCACGTTAACTGATGACCATTCTAGATTTGGTTGTATATACTTGATGAAATTCAAGTATGAAGCTCCTAAAAAGTTAGAACTTAAGGTGGAGATAGAGAAACAATTAAGAAAATGTATTCTCACACTAAAATCTGCTCGAAGTGGAGAATATCTTAAAGGTGAATTTTTAGATTATCTCGTAGTTGACTTCGTCAGATTTTTAGTAGATTTTGATAGAAATTGATAAAATGTGTGGTTGAAAAGTTATGAGACCTATATATTCATCTACTTTGATTTAAATTAAAATCTCGACTTTAATTGGTACCAAATAAGGTCTATATATTCATATACTTCTATCAAAATTTCCTAAAAAATTTATTTTAATCTACACCAAACTAAAACCTAATAAAGTAGACTAGAGGGCATTTAATTAAAAACTATTGAGTGTACTTTCAAACAAAACCTATCGTGGACTGTGAGCCTTTTATTCAAATTCTAGATTCAACTAGTATTTTAGTAAAAATGGGTACATTTCATAAGTGAACCAAATGTTGCACATGCAAACAATAATATATCCACATGCATATATGTGTGTCAGTCATTTACCTTATCGAAATTAAATGATGCACAGACATACGAATACAGTAATTAGCTGTTTGTTACAGAGTGAAGTGACAGAGTTCAGCGGTCGAATTTGTTGTACACTCAATTAATTATTGACGCATCATTTTGTGAGAAAGAGAAAAAGTATTTAATAGTATTAAATAATTGTTAAAATAGAAAATTAAAATTAATGGCATGTTAATTTAAAATTGTGTGTAAATAATTAATGAATAATACTATTTATCATTATGATGATGGAACATCGACGATGTGATGGTCTATGTGAAATAATGAGATTGCACAGTTCAAATTTCATGAGTGAAAGGGGAGGAGAGAGAGCAAGAAATGTGAGGGATAATAGATAGACACATCACCATTATTCTATTAGGATGATGATAAATATAATTACTCATAATTAATTAGGTGGACAGCAAATTGAATGACAAAAGTTGGACACAAGATCTCAACTCCAATTAATTTGAAATAGAAGAGATGATCTCACATGAAGAGAAGAGGCTGTCAAATTAGCCAGGATGACTTCCTGAAACCAAGCAAAGGATCATATAATATGGATCCTCTGAATAGAGCAGGCAAGTCATCCTTGGCTACCTAACAACACTCACCATCATGTAAGCCCTCTCTTCATCTGCTTTATTCGATCTCATCTCATGTCACAAATTCTTGTTACCAATGTAATGCAATAGCACTACACGTGCATAGAAAAAGAAGGGGTGGCATGAAAGAGAAGAGTATGTCAAACTAGCCAAGGAGACTGCCTGAAGCCGCGTAAAGGGCCATCGAGACCATTTATGCATATATTCGACTAAGACCACTTTGCTATGGAGCAGGCAAGTCATCCTTGGCTACCAAACAATACTCATATCCTCATGCAATACCTCCCTTTCAAACTCTCTTGCTCCTAATAATCGAAATGAAGCCTCTATTTATAGCCTAGAAAAAAAAGAGAAAATCGTACATTAATAATTATAAGTAAATTAATAATAATGAGAGCCCATCCCATTTTTTTGCCATGCCACTGCACTGCCATTTCTTCAATCTGCTACATTATCTTGGTGCCAATAAAAGAATATATTCTTGATTTGCATGGACCAAAGGTAATTACCTGGTCACGTTGACTCCCTTTGAAAATGAGAGGAAATAATGTTCTTGAAAGCATCAATTAATCGATCCTTCTAGCTAGCACTGGTCAACACCTTGTCCCCCAGTTGACATTTCCCTCTTTCAAAAGACATGGCCATGCACAATGGCTGTAAATTCTTTACAAAGAGTGTATAAAAGCACAGTACACGAATAACACTCATGATATACATCGTGAGTGAGACATAAATGAGTCTAATAATCAACTATTAATTTTTGTATACAAGCATGATACGCAAATAACACTCATTATAAATCGTGAGTGAGACATAGATGAGTCGAATAATCAACTTGTAATTTTAAAAAATTTAAAGTACTTTTAGTTCTAGGTTATGGTCTAGAGCTTATATATATCCCCGAAATGACACAAATGAGTCAACGAATCAACTTTTAAAATTAAAGAAACTAAAAAGTACTTTTAGTTCTATCTCCCGAAAATTTCCATAAAGTTAATTTGGTTAGGCCACTAGTATAACTAATTCTTTATCCTTGATTTTTATTATTCAGTCTTCCTCTAATTAGCTCATTCGTAAATACTAATATTGCAATTTGACTATTCATTTGAATTTTTTGAACCCTAAATAATGATATAAAATATTAACTAGCATCTTTACTATGTTCTAGTTTACTTTACCTCCTCTTTAAAATATTCTCGTGGCCTTGTCAACATGTGGTTTGACATGGTCGTATTAGAAAGATAGATCTTTCAAAAGATGTATTCGAAATTGGTCTAAAAAAGCATAATTTTTGGAACCCTAAGAAAAGGATTTGTCGATGCTGCATTCGTTTGGAAAATACACTTTTTGCGTAAACGATGCTGGTGGTGGCATTTATGTCAATGCTGGTGTGGGTGAACTGATTCTTTGCATTTCATGATTCTTATGTTTGTTCTATTGACCTATTATTTCTCCTTTTTTGTTCTTCTTATTTACTAATTATGTGAATCAGAACAATTTATCTCATTGTAGCAGATGTGCAAAAAACTACACACACACACACACCCTCTACATGTGCCAAAAATTATAGAATGTCAAAACTTTTCGCTGTATAAAAATTTATTCCAATCAATAGAATTTTACTCTTCCAAAATCTCCAAATATCATAGAAAAAATAATCACAAGTTTTACCAAATCTCCATGTTTCTACTCTTTATGTAAACCACAAAGAGAACCCTACGATGCTAGTTTAATAATTTTTCCTCTCAAACCCCTCAAATCATGTACCAAACTAAGAAGAAAAACAAGAAATTTATGGACAAATACTGACTACATATGTGTGTTGGGAAAATTACGGTGTCATTTGGGCCTACATATGTAATTAAGTGTGTATAAAGGCAATCATAATGTGAAGCACATTTAAAGTGATTTAATAAAGAATTAAAGTTATTTGCTTTGGGTATCTAATAGAGTATGGACCTAAACGTGTGTATAGACCAGATTCCTTTGGATTGTATTTTATAATGAGCCGAAATACATATGGAAAGTTGTATATAGGGTTGTGGTCCCCAATTCTTACGTGATTTACTCATGCTCTGTAATATTCCATCAACTTATGAATAACAAAAGAAAGCATATCAAAGAGAAAGATCTTAAACCCGCAATCAATAATCAAAAATCAAGAAGAATGAATTAATCAATCAAGATTAAAGATCAAGAAGCCAAAATCAAGAGATTAGAGTTGATCTTCAATATTCAATTCAATTGATCAAGGTATGTTCCGCACTTATTAATTCTCTTTGTGATTTGTTATGGAGATCTTAACAATAAAGAATTTTTTTTAATGTATATAGATTCGTGAAGGTTTATTAAAAATCTAACAAATTGTATAAAAAACAATTCATGTTAAACCATTGAGATTAAGGAATGAATTTTATGGCTAAAATTCATACTTTGGACTCCTAAATTTTGGGATGTGAATTTTAGCCCTAAATTTCAAAATTTTCAAACTTTTTGGAAATCTTTCAAAAGTAAAGCATCGTCGTAGCACTGCAGAGTTGCGTTTGAGTGTTGTAGCGCTGCATTTCAAAATTTATGGGCATCACAATATCGTTGCGGCTGCGCTGCCCCGATGCTACAATGCCTAGAACTGGGCATCGCAGTACCCAATGCCCTAGCAGAGTTTGGGCGTTGTAGTGCTAGTTCTTTGTTAATTTTTTTTCCTTTTTTGAAACAAGAAATAAAAATAAAAGATAGTGCAATCAAATTCAAATCTTTGTACTCAAATTTTTTTTCTGATTACTAATTTTTCAAAATAGATTAGTTGAATCAATATATTACCAAAGTAATCTCTGTTTTCTAAGTTAATTTATTCGAAATATTAGGATGGTTGTATGTATGTATTTCATGTATATATTGGCCGGTCCAAAGGAAGGTAAATGTTTGGCCGAATTACATAAACATCCGTGATAATAAATATGTGACAATTATAAGGTTTATATTATGTGAACAATAAGTCGATCCAAAAATAGATTTATTGTTTGATATAATTTATTATCAATATTTGATTACTACACAAGAGTACCACTTACAAATTGATATTTTTGTCCAAAAATTGTTTAATGTTGTATTCGGTCTTTTATGATGGGGTCTACCATTATTTGAATTCATTTATTGTTTAAAATGTATTCTCATGTGTATGTGTATTTTTTTTTTTTTGTTCTCTATTCAATTAATTCACATGTTTCTTCAATATCCACTTCAATATCTACCAGCATCAACTCAATACATGTGCTTATTGAAACCATCTTTAAGGGTTGAAAATAGAACGCTCAGATCGTTCTTGACTGCATAGACTTAGACCAAGCGTTAAGAATTGAACAACCAACTGCACTTACAGATAAAGTTCTGCTGATGAAAAATGGGACTTTGATAAGTGGGATCATTCAAACTACATGAGTCTTATGATCATGAAACGTAGAATTTCATAATTATTCAGGGGCACTGTGTCTCGTAAGGTAACCACTACCAGAGAATTTTTCAGGAAATTGAAAAATACTTTACGAAAAGAGATAGGCAGAAACTAGTACGCTTCTGACAAACTTAGTTTTACTAAAGTATAAGAGTAAAGGAAACATAAAAGAGTACATTATAGAGATGTCTCATACATTTTGGTTTTGATTTCTCTTCCTGTACAAATCAATAATTTAAGGTAAGTTATAACTGTTAAAAGAAGAACTTGACTTTTAATGAGCTCATTTCATATTGTGTACAAAAAGAAAAAAGCTGAAGCAAAATAGAATTACAAGTGCTGACTTGCTAGTACCTCTAAGGACAACTTCAAGAAAAGAAAGAGTAAAGAAGTGGCATCTGGTCCAGCTAAAAAAAATAGTAAAAGCTTAAAAATGATGAATCATCTTGCTGTTACTTTTATGGAAATCGGGGACACTTGAAGAGATATTGTGCCAAATTCCACGATGGAGTGTAAAGAAATGTACGTTTCTCACTTTTGTTTGTTCTAAGGTTAATTTAATTTTAGTACCTAAACATACTTGGTGGATTGATCCTGGTGCCACTACTTATATAAGTGTGTCTATAAAGGGTTGTCTGAACAGTTGAAAGTCAAATGATGTTGAAAGATTCATTTATGTGGGTATCGACGAATCAGTTGAGGCTATGGGGACTTTTATCTTATTATAAAGATCGATTATTATTTGGATTTGAAAGAGACTTTTGTAGTACTATCTTTTAGACGAAATTTGATTTCTATTTCTGTATTGGACAAATTCGATTATTCTTGTTCATTTGGAAATAATAAATTTAGTCTTTCTCTTAATTCAAATATTGTTGGTACCAGTTCTTTATCCGTGTATGATAATTTATATTTGCTAAACACAGTTGCCTCATTTAATGAAACATTGAATGTGAATTCACTTTGTATTAAATCTAAATTTGATAACCTAAGAATAACTAACCAAGAGGGGGGAGGGGGTGAATTGGTTTTTGAAACTTTTTTGACAATTTGTCTCAAAACTACTCAGTACACAATATATAATTTCAAAGTATGATACTAGAATTAAATATGCAAGTTTGATAACTTAATTCAAGTATGAATATAGCATAATATAAATGGCAATGTAAAGTAAAATGCAATAATGTAAAGATAACAAACCAATTTAATGGTGTTCGATACACAATGTGTTCTAAGTCCCGGTTACCAAGCTCTCCGTCACGAGTAAGGCCAAATGCACTATAATGGTCACTTACAACAAAGAGTACCAATCCTTAAGTAACTTACAACAAGGAACACTTATCCTTAAGTGACTTACAACAAGGAGCACTTATCCTTAGGTGACTTACAACAAGGAGCACATATCCTTAACAACAATCGAATTTTCACAAGGCTCTCGAAACCACTAAAGTATAAATGATAGTTTTACAATTGAAAGAACTCTCTTAACAAGTGATATAATCAAGTCAACTATTTAGAGAGTTAGGATAACACTTCAATAGATAGCAAATGATAAAGCTCAAGTGTTTATGTTGT
>CAIGRB010088001.1:30463-75038 GCA_903798255.1 Fraxinus quadrangulata | reverse complement strand
GTTGACCAATTTCGGTTGACCGAAAGTGTATAGCCGTTGGAAAAATCAAACCGTTGGAATTTCGGCTGACCAGACAGCATTTTCGGTGGATCGAAATTTGAAATTTCGGTTGACCGAAAGTTGACTTTTTTTTTTAAATTATGAATAATCAGTTTTATGCAAGTGATGAATTATGGAAATAATTTGAGTTTTGTACACTTGCTAAAAATTGATGAGTTGTACCTTTACATTTAAGTTCCGATAAACTACTTCTAAACTTTAATCTTTAATTATCTCGTTCTTCTTTTCTTCGAGACTCATTTGATTGCTTATTCTTCAACGGATGAAGGTTTTTGTCTTTGAATACTTAAGAAGATATATTCATGAAAAACTCAAGAAACAAAGTTTGTTAGAAATATAAGTGTATTGTTTGTTATAATCAAAATAAGTGGAGCTATATTGAATCATAGGTCAACAAAAGTAACCAATAAAAATTTCACTTCATTATGATGTAGGTGATTAGGTCAGATCTCTCAAAACAGAATTGAAAAGCTTGTGTCGAAGGAATTCTTGATCCCCTTAATTTTTCGAACTTTAATGTTTCTGTTAATTGCATTAAGGGGAAACAAAAAAACATAAACAGATTAGGTGCCAATTGAGCTTTGGACGTCTTAGAATAAAATAATTCAAATATGACTATGGCGATGAATATTATAGTAGATATGACGGATCAAGAGAATGACTTCCAGGGCCTTTTGCTAAATTTCTTGAGGAATGTGGAATCGTCCCACTATACACCATGTCGGATCTTCTAACAAGAATGGTGCTGCTAAAAGATGAAACATGACATTTAAGGATATGGTAAGGAGTATGATTAGTCATTTCAACTTGCTAGAATCTGTGACATGAGAAACACTACAGGCTGAACCTTGCATTCTCAATAGAGTACCAAGTAAAGCAACTGTCAAACCTTCTTATGATCTTTGGACAGGCAATAAGCCTAGTTTAAAGCATTTGCACATTTGAGGTTGTCCAGCTTAGGTAAGGCCTTATAGGTTAGGAATTTTGTTTTTTGGGAAAAAATATGTTACTATTCATTCTGCTGTTATTGACAATAATCAAGATCAAGGATAAATTTATGTTCCAGATCTTGTTTAAGAAGTTATTTCGTATCAAAACAATATCCTAGAACCCCCCTGTACACAATCAAGAGATTATTCCAAAAGAACAAACTCAATAACCTCAAGAAAAAATTTCATTAATGAGATTAACTAGAGAAAGGGAAAAACCAATTCCGGATGACTTTGTAGTCTTTCTCCAACAATATAAGGATGACATTAGATTGGTTAAAGAAAATACATTCAACTTTCATCAAGCCATACAAATAAATAATTCTCAAAAGTGGATTGATGTCATGAATGAGGTGATAAAGTTCATGAAAACAATGACGTTTAGGAACTCGTCACATTGCCTGAATGCATAATGCCCATTAGTTGTAAATGAATATTTAAAACCAAGAGGGATTCGAAGAGTGAGTAGAAAGATATAAGATTCATCTTGTTGCAACGGGTTATACTCAAAGGGAAGACATTGATTATGAAGAGACTTTTTCTCTAGTTTCATCGAAAGATTCTTTTAGGACTATTATAACACATTTTAATCTTGAGCTACATTAAATGGCTGTAAAGAAGACGTTTTTGAATGGTGATATTGATGAGACAATTTATATGGTGTAACCGAAAAACTTTATGTCAAAAGACCCAAACAAGATGTTTCAAAAATTAAAGAAATTAATCTATGGGTTTAAGCAGTCTTCTCATCAATGGTATTACAAATAATTATCCCGTTTAGTTTTGAGATAAATTCAGTTGATGATTGTATATATTACAAGTTCTGTGAAAATAAGTATATTGATATTGTAAGTCAATGACATACTAGTTGTCTGCAATGATATAGGCTTACTACAAGAAATCAAGAGATTTCTATCAAAGAATTTTGAAACGAAAAATTTTGGTTACGCCTCTTTTGTTTTAGGGATATAGATACACTGGGACCGTTCTCGGGGTATTCTTAGATTATCACAAAAGGACAATATCGAAAAGGTACATAAGATGTTCGCCGTGCAGGATTATAAACTGATGATACTTGTGTTACTAAGTAAGACAAATTCAGTCTAAATCAATGCCCTAAGAATGACCTTGAAGAAAAGAAAATGCAAAAAATTCACTGTGCTTCAAAAATTGGAATTTTAACGTATGCTCAGGTATGCACATGTCGTCATGTAGCATTCATTATTAGAATATTAGGCAGATATTTAAATAACCATGGGATGGATCATTGAAAAACAGCCAAGAGAGTTATGTAGTATCTATATAGAACCAATGATTACATATTGGAGATCAATGTTTATTTTGATTATAATTTTGTTGGATGCCAAACAATTGGAGATCCACATCGGGATATGTCTTCATATTGGTTGGAGGAGATATATCCTAGAAGAGTGCTAAGTAGACACTCGTAGCTTCTTCAATAATAGCAATATAATTTGTAGCATGTTATGAGACATCTAATCAAGGGATATGACTGTGAAATTTCATCATTGTGATTCATATTCTTGATGGAGTTTAAAGACCACTTAAGTTGTTTTGTGATAATAAATCAACAATGTTATATTCAAACAACAATAGGAGTTCAACAAAATCTAAGTTTATAAATATAAAGTTCCTAGTTTTTAAAGAAAGAGTTCAAAGTGGTCAAGTTACAATAGAACATACTAGAACACACTCCATAATAGCATATTGGTTACATGAGTGTTGTATGTTTTGATAATATTTTAGTTTAGTGGGAGTTTGTATATTGGATGTTCTATTTAAACACGTGATTTTATTTATGCACATTCAAGTGTGTATGTGTGTGAAAACTCATATCAATATATTAAGATCACGATTGGCTTAACACCGACCAATAGTAGTCAAATATATCGTTACTTCACCCGAGAGATACACCCCCTCAAAACTTATGTTTTTCACTCAATTTTCTTGGGTCCATCCTAAATTGAACTTATTCAATTATGTTCCTTACCTTCTCTTAGTTTGGATAGATCTTACTATTACAAGTTCACAATTCAATAAGTCGAGATTCTCCTATATTTTTTATTGCTTCAACATTTAAGACTAAACTGGGTTGCTTGCCTCTCATCAAAGGTATAGTTCTATCAGCCGAATGTCTAGGGCTTAATCAATGTAATTGTGTATTTTTTTTTTCATTGTTCATGTTTTCTCTATAAATTTTTTTCTTCTTTTTTCAAACATCTTCTCATTTATTTTCTATATAATCCATGTAACAAGTTTTAAACCGATAACTCCCAAGTCAGATAACCATAGGGCACCAAGTTTTAAACTACTCTTACAAGCTTAATCACCCAAGTTATACATGCTCGAAGAGATGCTTTTATTCACTCAAAGATTAGTGCAATGCCCATTTTATTTTAGACATTTAGTTTCTAAAACTAACCTCTAACTTAAAACTTTCTTATCATTGGTTTTAGACAATCCACACAAGATAATTTTCATGCATGGAATCCCTACTCATCTCAATATTCCCTAGTTAACAACTCAATCATCTCCAAACTACCCTATAGTTGAATTATAGATTAATACTATAGAGGTTACTTGTGTTTACTTACTATGTTCAACTATTCTCTACATAATGAACCGAATCACCAACTCAATAAGTCAAACATGAGTTTAGTGCATAGAGAATGTCAGATTTCACATAAACAAGTTTTGACTAATCTAATACAGCACTATTTTCATTATTCACCGTTCATACCTATTCCAATATGCAACTTCATAACTGGCATAGTTGTCAAACCCACGCAAGTACACATAACTATAACTATAATCTAATGCTAGAAGATAAAAACTAAAAACAAATGAATAAAAACTGCAAAATAATTTATTTTTTATTTTATATATATATATAGCACACATAATCACACAAAAGTTATCAAATCACACAAAAGTTGAAGTAAAATGATGAATGCCCACCTCCAAACTTATCTAGAACATTGTCCTCAATATTTAAATAATAACAAAATGTGTAACGACCCGACTTGCATTGGAATCATTATCATATCATACGTATTGTCCGCTTTGGGGGGACCTAAGCACATCTTATCCCTCACGACTTTCGATGCATCCCCTAGGATTCGAACACAAGACCTCCATCATATGGGAGACTTAAGTTGAATCCTGGTACCAATTAAGCAACTCATTTTTTGTAACGATCCAACCTTGCGCTAGAATCGTTATCATATCTTACGTACTGTCCGCTTTGAGAAAGCCTAGGCCCATCTTACCCCTCACGACTTTCGACGCTTCTCCAGGATTCGAACCCAATTGGTACCAGGATTCAACTTAAGTCTCCCATATGATAGAGGTCTTGGGTTCGAATCTTGGGGAACGCGTCAGAAAGCCGTAAGGGGTAAGATGAGCCTAGACTCTCCCAAAGTGGACACTACGTAAGATATGATAATAATTCTAGCGCAAGGTTGGATCATTACAAAATGCAAGATTGAAAAACACGTAAAGAATAGGACAAATGTACAATAAAGTAAAGAAAATGGGTGTTCTCGTGAAATCCGCAAGCGTATGGGATCATTGTACAAGTACTAAAATATGTGAGTTAAGAGTATTGTTTTCATGAGGAATAAGGTCTAATTTGTAGTTCAATAGTCTTTATCAAATTCGAAATGTAGCGATAAAAGAGAATTGTGTTTTATTGTTTATACTTATTTCTACTCTAAGAAAACAAATAAATATGATATTTTTCTAATATGTGAATGTTTGTATTGTAAACGTGAATCCCCCTATTGTCATTTAATACAATTCTTAATTCGTAATCTAGTAAATTCATGCATTCAAGAAAATTGATAATCTATTGTTACTCAATATTCTTTTCCAAGATATATTAAACATATGTTTAACACGACCCGATCCTATTTCTAGTCCAAATTCATATGAAATCATGCATGGATTCACATGATTTATCACACATGATTGTACATGACATAGATATTATTCCTAATACTTATCGTCCACGATTGATTTTACCGCGTTCTACACTTATTGTGAGTATTTATATACTACAACAAGCAACTTACTAACTAATTGGTGATTAAGCAATCAAATAGTTCAATGGAAATGTAAAACCAATCAAGAAATATCAAGAAATATTAAACAATTGTCTTGAATTAAAATAAATAAACAATAGGGTTCATTATTCATCCAATACAATGAAAAACTTAGCATAACATTCTTATAATTAAATTACACACGAATAATTGGAAAAACATCACCTGAAAATAAGAAAGACGGAAGAAGTTGAAGAAATCCACATTATTGGCTCAAATCTTGAAACCGGACTATAAATCTTCAAACTTTTTGTATGATTCGCCTTGAATTGATGTATAAACTTGTTTTTCGCCTCCAAAATATGTAGAACGTGATGAAATTTAGGTCCAAAGGAGGTCTCCCACGTTTTGATCGATTTTGGTATTTAAAGGATGCCAAAAAGATTGTACTGAATTGTTACTAAAACAAAAGATTGCAACCTAGGGCACGTGCCTTGGGGGTTTGGACAACCTTAGGTGAGGCATTTTTTATCTGGGACACACACCTCTCCTAAAAGTGAGGGCGCGCGCCTCGCCTAATTTCTGGCAGCTAAATAGCTCTCAGCATTTTTGTCATAACCTTCTCTCCCATTATCCGATTAAGGTGATTCAAAGTGAATTGAAAAGCTAACTAGGAGGGATACAATTCTTATAGATGTATAATTTTTCCAATTTGAAATTTTGCTATGCCAAAATTTGGTCTCGATGTGAGCCTGAAAATTCGAAGCATAATTTGTTTGGCTGGAAGTTGATATGTGATAATACTTGGACTATATTTCATCCATTTGGCTTCTTTCCTCATCCAATTGATGCATAACTCTCTCAAATCTTCATCGCGGGTTCGCCGTAACTTTTGAGAATTTACATTTCAGTCCCCAAACTTTGTATTGATACAATTGAGCCCTTTTCCACTATCTTTGCATTCTTTTCTCAAATTCTTCATCAAACGTTGAATTTTACCTACAAAATGAAATATAACATAAGTTATGTAGTGTTTTATCCAAAGAACAATAAAATATCATCATTTAGGATCTCAAATAAGTGTAGAAACTATACTTATCACACTCCCAAACTTGATTCTTTGTTTGTCCTCACAAAATTAAAACCTAACAAACATACAATGCTAATTACCTAATTGGTGACAGTCAATCAAGTAAAGCAAAAAAAAAAAAAATAGTTAGCTGACCTAGCTTTTTATTTCAGGATTGAAATCATAATATCAGATCTATGCACAACTTCAAAATGACAATACAGAAAATAAAATCAACTTCTCCAATGTAAAATTGATGTGTGTGTGCGAAGAATTAAATATAGCACTATGAATTCATGAGTTGTTTCAATTCCCGACCCTCAGTGGTCAAATATATTCTTTCATCACTCGTAAGATTCACATACCCCCAAACATATTCTTTTCACTTTTTTCAAGCATGTAAACTAATATTGAATTTTATACTATCATCACATCTCTAGTTTAAGTAAATCTCACTAATTGCAAGTCAATATGTCAATAAATAACGATTCTCCATTAAATTTGATTGCTTCAATCTCTAGGATTTAATTAGGCTGACAATCTCTTATCAAAAGTCAAATTTTCTTAAATAAGTGTTTGTGACATAACCAAGATATTTAGTACGTTTTCTGTTTCATACTCCTATTTTTTTATTCACTTTTTTTTAACACTTTTTTATGCAACATTCTCTCCCTTAAACTTTTTAAATGACTCATATAACAAGTTTTAGGTCGATGACTCCCAAGTTAGTTGACTTTAGGACAACAAGTTTTAACACCTTACAGACTTAATAACTCAAATCATAAAGGTTATGAAGAGAAATTTTCAAATAATTTATTTATTTATTTATTTTATTTATTTATTATTTTTTTTTTGCCTTGATCTAATGTAATGTCCTTCATTAAACACCTATCCAAGTAAAACGACTTCTAACTTGAGATTTTCATCCGATTGCATCATATTGACCTTAGACATCCACACAAGATTTTAATTTCACACATGGAATTCCCATTTATCTTAACATATTCATAAAACAGTGAAATCTCCTCAAACTATTTAAATTTAGTCTAAGAGTGTAAAATTTAGTGGTTTTGGATTTATCATCTATGGTCCACTATTTCAACCTATCAAATTATGAAATTAACTCGTTTCTATACAATACTTAACTTAATTCATGTGCTCAATATATATCAAATTTCACATGAAAAAACAAAAATTAATTTAAGCATGCAATTTATTCACAATTCATATATCAACGATTCAATATATTTTTCATTGCCAGCTAGACCAACTAATTCACACAAACACAAAAAAAATAAAATATTTTTAAAATATTTAAAATTTTCAATTTTTTAAAATCAAAACTAATGCAATAAAATCATACAAAAACACATAAACGTAAGAATGACAAAAACACATAAAAAAAATAAAAACTCATATTTTCCACCCCAAACTTAAATTAGACATTGTCATCAATGTCTTAAATTCTAAATCCACATATAAAGGGGGTAGGGAAGAAAATGAAGAAAAAGACTCACCTGATATGAATTGTAATCAAATTGCTAGCTTTTTATTGCTCCTGTTAGCTCTTTAGTCTTGGCTGGTTTAAGTGTTGCGCGATATCATGTTCCTGCGCAATACAGTCAAATAAAGGATTAAAATCAAATGACTTGAATAAGTGTTACTTAGCTCTAACATCTAATGAACCACTAACAAATCGAAAATCTAAGGGAAAATGTGGTATAGATGATGAGTCCCTAAAATTGAATAATAAAAAAATAATCTGAATTATCCTATTACTAGAAAGGATAATAAATAAAAATAAAGAAAAATTGGGTTGCCTCCCAATAAGCGCTTTGTTTAAAGTCCTTAACTTGACTTTTGTTTCAACATCATGGAATTTTGAAGAACGCTTTTGATACCTTGCTCAATTTGCCTCTTTTGACTTTGCTCCACTCTTCATTGCTTCTACAAATTTTAACACTACCCTCTCCAATGTGATATCATATACCTATCTCCTCCGATTTAAATTCAACTACGTAGACTTTTTCCTTCTCTTCGGGCTTAATTACAAATTCAATGATAGGGCAATCAATGAAGTCGACAAAATGTGGGTTAACGTTGTCTGCATTAATTGCCTCATCTTCGCTTTGTTCTTTTGTAGTTGATCTTTCATCATCTTTTTTCTCATCTTCCATAACTGATATATCCTTGAGTTAAATGGACGATTCACAATGTAAACTCTTTTCTTTCAAAATTTTCTAGTAGATTGTATCTCCACCTTTCAAAATTCAATCCAGTATGTACCATTTCCCACGCACATTTTGTTTTCATCTAACTTGGCAAGTTCAGTGTAATATTTTTCAATTGCCTCCTCGTTCAACATGGAGGGACCAAATTCCACAAAGGTGTCGGAAGGGATACACTCGCCCACAGACATGTAGCTTTCAATAGATGTGTCAATTGCGAGTCTCCGACATCTTAAATATTTTTTAAACCATAGGAGTTTGAGTATAAAGGGTTCAGTGCA
This sequence comes from Fraxinus quadrangulata, assembly GCA_903798255.1. Taxonomy (NCBI): domain Eukaryota; kingdom Viridiplantae; phylum Streptophyta; class Magnoliopsida; order Lamiales; family Oleaceae; genus Fraxinus; species Fraxinus quadrangulata. The sequence goes on along the minus strand of CAIGRB010088001.1, from coordinate 66,347 downwards.
TGTATTCACGTAGTAACCAGTATAATGCACCCCATAGCAAAATTCACAATAGATATCTTCTTCCTCATCATCCACGTCGAGATTATTCATTGCAAAAATATTTTTACCATGTCGCGTCAAAATCTAAGATGCATTGCTGAATGGTACCTAAATAGAATATCAAATAAGAGAGATCAGGATGGGTAGCCAAAATTAATAATAAATAAATAAATAAATAAAAATAAAAATAAAAATCAAATTTAATATAAACTACTAAACTAAAATTAAATCTGATATTCCTCGACAACGGCACCAAAAACTTATTCGCATGAAACCCGTAAACGTACGGGATAATTGTACAAGTAATAAAATATGTGAGTTAAGAGTATCGTTCCCACGAGGAATAAGGTCTAATTTGTAGTTCAATAGTTTTTATCAAATTCGAAATGTAACGACAAAAGAGAATTGTGTTTTATTGTTTATACTTATTTCTACTCTAAGAAAACAAATAAATATGATATTTTTCTAATATGTAAATGTTTGTATTGTAATCGTGAATCTCCCTATTCCCATTTAATTCAATTATTAATTCGTAATCTAGTAAATTCATGTATTCAAGACAATCGATAATCTATTGTTATTCAATATTCTTTTCCAAGATATATTAAACTTATGTTTAACACGAGCCGATCATATTCTTAGTCCGAATTCATGTGAAAATGTGCATTGATTCACTTGATTTATCACACATGATTTCACATGACATAGATATTATTCCTAATACCTATTGTTCACGTATTAATTTTACCACATTCTAGGCTTATTGTGAGTATTCCTACACTACAACAAGCAACTTACTATTTAATTGGTGATCAAGCAATCAAATAGTTCAATGGAAATGCAAAACCAACCAAGAAAAATCAAGAAATACTAAACTAATTGTCCTGAATTAAAATAAATAAGTAATAGGGTTCATCATTCATCCAATACAATGAAAAACTTAGCCTAACATTCTTATAATTAAATTACACAAGAATAATTGGAAAAACATCACCCAGAATAAGAAAGATGGAAGAAGTAAGAGAAATCCACGTTCTTAGCTCAAATCTTGAAATCGATCTATGAATCTTTAAAATCCTTGTATGATTCGCCTTAAATTGATATATAGACTTGTTCTTGGCCTCCAAAATATGTAGAATGTGATGAAATTTAAGTCCAAATGAGGTCTCCCACGTTTTTGTCCAATTTGGTATTTAAAGGATGCCAAAAAGATTTCATTGAATTGTTACTAAAACAAAAGAAGGAAAGTGTGGTTTTTTCCCATTTAGCCTTGAGGCCCATGCCTAGTACAACTTAGGGCACGTGCGTTGGGGGTTTGGGCAGCCTCAAGTGAGGCATTTTTGAACTGGGGCGCGCGCCTCGCCTAATTTTTGACAGCTGAATACCTCTTAGTAATTATGTCATAACTTTCTCTCTTGATATCCGATTGAGGTGATTCAAAGTGAATTGTAAATATAACTAGGAGGGCTACAATTCTTGTAGAAATATAATTTTTCCAATTCGAAATTTTTCTATGCCAAAATTGGGTCTCAATGTGAGCCTAAAAATCTAAAGCATAACTTTTTTGGCTGGAAGTTGATATGTGATAATACTTGGACTATATTTCATCCATTTGGCTTCTTTTCTCATCCAATTGATGCCTAACACTCTCAAATCTTTATCGCGAGGTTCGACATGACTTTTGAGTATTTGCATTTCAATCCCCGAACTTTGTATTTGATACAATTGAGTCTTTTTCATCTATCTTTGCATTCTTTTCTCCAATTCTTCATCAAACTTGAGTTTTACCTACAAAATTAATTGTAACACAAGTTAGGTAGTATTTTATCGAAAGAACAGTAAAATATCATCATTTAGGATTTCAAATAAGTGTAGAAACTATACTTATCAATGGGGTTCAGAATACTCCCTTGATCAGTATGGATGTGGTGGATGGAGACCAGAACTAGATGCACCATCAGCTAATGGTGGAGGGAGTCATGTGAGTATTTGTCGCATCATCTCGGACTGCTGTGTGACCTCGGCCTGCATGCTCTGAATGTATAGAGACTATTCTCAAACCTCATTCTCTAGGTTACCCAAGTGGTCCCAAGTCTCGTTAGCCCTCAGCTGAATCCCATCGACTTTGCCCACATAGTTATTCAGCCGTCCATTCAAGACCTCAACCTCGTAGCCAAGGACTCCTTACTAGTAGTAGATGTAAAGTTACTGGTGCTCAGCATATCAATCTTCACAATCTGGATATCCATGCACATGGCGCTCACAGCCTGCTGAAGACTCTCAATATCCGTACTAGAACCGATCATAGTGGCGAACATCTGTCTTAATAGATGTGTATCAACATCCAGTGGTGTTGATGGTGATGGTGGTGGTGGTACCTCAGGTATCTCAGCGTCCTCAGCCCTCTATACAGCTTGCTGTTGTCTCAATCGCTCTCTCTCCTACTTCTCTCTGTGTCTTTCCCTAGCTCAATCCTGAGCCTCCAAGGTAAAACATTTAATAAAAGGACTTGGTCTCTCGGAAAGCTCCCCGAATAGGATAGTGATGTCCGCACTCTTACAGATCCCACTGATCATACTTGGAAAAATCAGCGAACGATGACGATCTTCCCAGAAACCCTAAGAATGAATTTGATCATAAATAAAGGTGGCCAAGTCAATCTTTTGTCCTCTAACCAAGTGATAGATAAAATCAGCCGTCAAATTTTTTAATGTAGTCCTATGTGAGGTTGGCTCGATGTTATGGTAAATAAATCGCCATAGAATGGCTATGGACAGTGTAAGCTCAATCTAATGCCATGGTGGCATTTGTAATGACCACGCATCCTCACGCCCAAGTAGGACTTCCCCGACTGTGTTCCATGGGGAATTAACCCCCATCACCATCCTTGTATAGCTTTATGGGGGATAGCATAATTCTGTGGGGGCTAAAATCACGTTTGCGGTAGAAACGGGGGAGCTACCCCAATCGATCTTGAACTTTATGGAGTTTTTGATAGTTGATTGTAGGTCAGCTTACCACGGAGTGTTGGGAAGACCCGTATTAAAAGCTTTGGGAGTCGTCACCTCCATCCACCACTTGTGCATGAAATTTCTCATCTATCATGGAGTGGCAACGGTAAAGAGAAACCAAATGGGAGCTCGAGAATGCTACCTAAATTTCATCAGAAAGGCAGAACCCAGGGACGTTAACATGGTAATGACTAATGTGGAAATGGTTGACATTCCCTAGGAAATACCCCCTCGTATTGTTGAATCTGAACCCTAGACAGCCCCAGTTAAGGAGTTGGAGAATTTCGCAGTGGACTCCCTGAATCCCACCAAGTTGTTATAGGTGGGGGGAGGCCTATTGTCAGAGATTAAAGAAAAGCTCAAGGACTTCTTGAGTAAGAACTTGGATGTCTTTGCTTGGAAGCAGGAGGATATGGTAGGTATTGACCCTAAAGTTAGTTGCCATCACTTGAAGATTGAAACCAAAGGTTCCCCCACATAGATAGAAAATGAGGGCCCTTAACCCAGAACGGTATGAGGAAGAAGTGCAAAAGTTGATCAGAAGTGGCTTCATCAGGGAGGCCCAATACCCGAAATGGATCTCCAACCTAGTCTTGGTAAAAACGCATATCGAAAAATGGAGAGTGTGGATTGACTTTTCTGACCTTAACAAGGCTTGTCCCAAGGACAGTTTTTCCCTCCCCAAGATAGATCAACTAGTAAACTCTACTATGGGACATGAATTATTGAGCTTTATGGATGCCTATTCCAGCTATAACCAAATTTCCATGTACCCGACAGATGAAGAGAACACTTCCTTTATCACGGATAGAGACCTTTATTGCTACAAGATGATGCATTTTGGGTTAAAAAATGTCTGAGCCACTTACCAAAGGCTGGTTAACAAGATGTTTGTCAACCTCCTTGGCAAGACGATGGAGGCCTATGTGGTTGACATGCTCGTTAAGAGTCTGAAAGCGGATGATCATATAGCCTACTTGAATGATAGCTTTCGGATCCTGAGAAAACATTGGATGAAGTTGAACCCCCTTAAGTGTGCGTTTGGTGTTGCTTTGGGCAAATGTTTTGGTTATATGGTTAACCAATGGGGCATAGAGGCAAACCTCGAGAAGATACAAGCACTGGTCGAGATGAGGTCTCCTCAAAAATCGAAGGAGGTACAGAGTTTAACTGGGCGCGGGCCGCTCTAAGTGGCTTCATCTCGAAGGCCACAGACTGATGTCTCCACTTCTTCATGATTCTAAAGGGGGAAAGAAATTTCAATGGACCGAGGAGTGTGAAGAGACCTTCCAGGAGCTAAAAAAGTACCTAGGATAGGCCATCTTCCTGTCGAAACCCAAACCTGGAGAAGTCCTACAACTATTCTTGGCTGTCTCAAATGAAGCCCTTAGTATTGTACGTATCACTGAAGAGGGCACTACCCAACTACCAGTTTACTACATTAGCAAGGCATTGCTAGCGCTGGAAATCGGATACCCGAATATGGAGAAGTTAACCTATACATTGATCGCCACATCAAGTTGAGGCCTTATTTCCAAGCCCATACGATACATGTGTTGACCAATTTCCCACTTCAGTAAGTGCTTCAAACCCCAGAGGCCTCGGGGAGACTATTGAAATAGGTGGTGGAGTTAAGCAACATTGACGTCCTCTTCAAAGCCAGAGCGACCATCAAGGGCCAGGCCCTAGCAGTTTTTGTGGCAGAGTTTGCCACTGTCCCTAAGATGGAAGAAGTTGCGAAGCCTATTGAACCCCCCCACGTGGAATCTATTTGTAGATAGGTCGGCTGGGGACATGGGCCCGGGGGCTGGCATTGTCTTAGTAAGCTCTGAAGGTCACAAATTGAATAGTACTTTACGGTTCGAATTCAAGGCCATAAACAACACAGCCGAATACGAGCCACTGCTAGCCGACCTCAGATTATTAAGAGAGATGCAAGTGAGGAAGTTGTACATCAACAACGACTCTCCACTTGTCGTTGGCTAGGTAAACGGCCACTTCGTAGCAAGGGACAAGGCCATGGCTACATACCTCAAACTGGTGATGGACCTACTTCCATCCTTTGATAAATTTGAACTGGCTCAAATCCCACGTATTGAGAACACCCATGCAGATGCTTTGCCAAAGTTGGCTAATAGCAAAGATTTTGAGTTACTAACGATTGTGCCAATTAAGCACCTCCTAAAGCCCTCCATCGCTACGAAGGAGGTGATGTGGGAAGAAGGAATTCCTACCTAGATGTAACCTATTGTGGCCTATCTAAAAGACCAGGCCCTTTCTGACAACAAAGAGGAGCCTCATAAGTTAAGAAGACGGTATGCTCATTTTATTTTCATAGATGATGCTTTATATAAGAGAGGATTTTCCTGTCCTTCCCTTCGATGTGTTGGAGGGGAAGAAGCAACATATATACTTCACGAAATTCATGAAGGCATTTGTAGCAGCAGCTTAGGATGACTTGCATTGGCACGTAAAGCCCTGAGGCAGGGATACTATTGGCCATCTTGAAAAGGGATGCAGTTCAGTTTGTACGAAAATATGACAAATGTTAACATTTTTTCCCTATTCAAAGACAACAGTCTCAAGAGCTGACTGCTGTATCCAGCCCCTGGCCTTTTGCTAAGTGGGATGTGGACCTCATAGTCCATTTGCCAGAGGGCAGAGGAAGTGTTAGTTTCGCTATCGTTGCAATATAGACTATTTCACGAAATTGGTTGAAGCCAAGCCTTTGGCTAAGATCACAGAAGCTAACACTTCCAAGTTTTTGTGGAAGAACATTATATGCCGGTTTGGAATTTCCCATTCGATTGTGTCAGATAATGGAAAGCAATTTGATAACAGGAAAGTCAAGGACCTTTGTGAAGAACTCCGGATAAAAAAACACTTCTCCACCCTCCCACCATCCCTGGCAAATAAACAAGTTGAAGATGTGAATAAAACCATAAAGCATACTTTGAAAAGAAAGCTCGATGCATCCAAAGGGGCCTGAGTTGATGAATTACCACAGGTGCTATGGGCAATCCGAACCACCAGCAGAACTCCAACTGGAAAAACTTATTTCTTAATAGCATATAGTGCCGAGGCTATGAGCCCGGTAGAGGTCGGATTACCCTCTCCACATAGATTGCATTTAAGTGAAATATCGAATGATGAGCTTAGAAGATGTGTGCTTGACTTCCTTGACGAAAAAATAGACGATTCCCAACTAAAACAGGCTACGTACCAAAAAATGATGACTCGATACTACAATGCCATGGTCAAGAACTGGTCCTTCCGGATGAATGACTTGGTACTTCGGAGAGTGTTTTTGTCCTCCAAAGAACCGAGAGTAGGCACTTTTGGCCCAAATTGGGAATGACCGTATCGTATCAAAGAAGAACTCTGACCTGGCACGTATCGAATCAAGGACATGGATGGTATGGTACAACCTCACTCATGGAACATTGAGCATCTAAGACTGTACTATCAATTAATGTACTCAATAGCCAAAAGGCTTTACCCAGCCTTTGCAAATAAATAAACATTTTGTATAAAGGTAAAGTGAAACGAAGAAGAGTGGGCGCCTCGGAGGAGAAGATCAGATCCCAAAGGAGATCACCTCGTTCGAACTGCGAGGCATGCTTCACATGCCTTACCTTGGAGCTAAACGCCAATGGAGAATCTTTTACATGGATGAACCATTGACCATGTGAAGAAGTGTGGGAGCCTTAGAGGATAGGATTAGATGCCAACGAGGATCACCATGTCTAAAATTCGAGGCGTACTTCACATGCCTCACCTTGGTAAAACTGAATGCTAAGGGAGAAGCCTTTGCATGGATGAACCATCCACCATGTGAAGAAGCATGGGAGCCTCGGAGGATAGAATCAGATCCCAATGGGGATCACCTCGTCTGAACTCCGAGGCGTACTTCACATGCCTCGTCTTGGCGAAGCTGAAAGCTAAGGGAAAAGCCTTTATATGGATAAACCATCCACCATGAGAAGAAGCGTGGGCGCCTCGAAAGGGAGGATCGGATCACTTGAATTTCAAGGCATACATCACAAGTCTTTCTTGACAAGGCTGAACGTCATTGAAGAATACCATGAAGAAAAAGCAAAATGCGCCTAAAAGCATCAAGTTAAAATCCTTCAGTTAAGTTAAAATTTGTTATCCAAGATATTCAACTATAGTTTCAGAGGAAGATATGTTGAAGTCATTGACAAGTAAATGGTTAATTGTTACTTGAGTGGTACATTCAAGTTATTTAATCATTTGTCAAGGCTATCTTACTTGGAATAAAAATAATGAAAAAACAAGAAAAGCTATAAGGACTTGAAAAAGCTTCACCCATTAAAGAAAACTTTTCACTTGAGGGCCTTAGCCATTACAAAATATGAACATAAACTATGCTACTGTGGAGGTGGCTAGGGTGCCAACACCTTGTTAGTAGATGCTTAGGTTGCTACTTGATCTATGTTTTCTTCAGCAAGAGTTTTCTCTTTGTCCACTTTATTTGCATCAGCTTTCTCAACAGGGGTCTGAGGCATCTCATTCTTAAACTCTGTCCTCAATTCTGATGCTTCAAGTTCAGGGTAAAGCTCTTCCACCCTCCCTACCACTTCGGCATAAGTGAACCACTAGTACTCTTCAGTCAAATAGAAGTTGGCGATATAATGCTTGACCGCTTCCTCCCTAGCCTGTTGAGCCTCAGCTTTAGCCCTCTTTGCCTCATCCACATAATATTTTATTTGGCTCTCCATGAACTGGTTCACATCCCTATAACAAGAAAGCTCCAAGTTCTTCTTCTCCAAGGTCTCAACAGTGAGCTTCTGATGGTTGTTTGAAGTCTCGACTTTCTTGGTCAAAGAGGCACTTCGCACTGAGATTCATATGCCTCTTTTTTCAGGGCCTCCATTTTGGCTAAGGTAGAACTCAACTTTGCTTCATCTTCAGCCCGCCAGGCCCTCAACAATTCAGCCTCCGAATTGATTTTCTTTATTTCCTCCTCAACAAAGGCCAACTTATATACCAAGGCCTTATGTCTCCTTTGAATGTCAGATAAAGCTTCCTGACATTCGAAGGCCACTCTGAAAGCCCTGGCACTTTGGCTCACAAGCGCCGAAGTGAGGTCCACCGCGTCACAGGTGGACATATGTAGCTGTCCTCGGTCCATCCAATATTTATAAAAGTTTTCTGTTATGCATTGGACCTCAGATAGTAACACTTCAACGATTACGGGTGCAATCCTCTTATCCCACCCCATAAGGAATCGCCCTGCTTTCCTCAGTGTCCTCTCAGCAATGGACCTCTTTGGAGCCTTAGAGGCCTAGGCTTCTTCTATTTCGGTCTCGTCATTGGCCTTCCTAACCTTCTCTGCCTTTATCGCGGACTCCATGAGCTTTGGTGATGGGGAAGCAGCCTTTTCGGGGTGGAACATAGAAGTCCCAAAATTCATGGAGCCCCTCCACTGGGACCAACTTTATTTTCTTCTGGGGCTTCTCCACTTTCTCCTTCCCTTTATTAGTTCGTTCTATTGGGGCCTTCTTTGCCACCTCCCCCTCAGCAACCTTTTCGGTGTTCTCCTTGCTGAGGCATTTCAACCTGTCTCTCACACTCTTGGCGCCTGAAGATGATGGCTTCAAGGCCTTACTACCAATATCTGTCGTGGCCTTTAAAATGGTAGCCATATTCAGAGTGCGGTACTTCTTCTTCTTAAACTTATCTGCAAACACCAAAAAGGAGATTAGAAGCCCCTAAAAAGATAAAATGAAAATAAGTGAAAGAGCTTCATACCCTTGGAGGCCATCAGTCCAAAATCTATGAAGTATCTGCTTCGATCGATGAGGTGGTTGGAGCTCCGAAGCTTTGGGGATCGCTTATAGATATCTTCTATTACTTCCCACTCCATCTCGTGGAATTCGAACCACCAACCAGAATTTGTAGGTAAAAGCAATTAGTATGAGGCACAAACAATAAATTGAAACTGTATAAAGCAAGGCACTTACGTGCTTCGTAGTACTAGGTCAATACTATGCAGGCTGGGACGTCTCCCTCTACCATTTGCCTCTTAACCCTAACCCAAAATCACGGCTCCTTCCAGCCCTTTATGGAGGAAAGGAGCCCTACCACAAAGGAAGCAAGAGCCCACTAGGGAGTGAGGTAATATCACCCCTTGGAGTCGTCTTTCCCTACTACCCGGACTTGGAAGATAGTTTGGAAAACATGCAGGGGCATGTCTTCGCCTAAGAACACCTCATTCCAAAAGAAATAGGCTCCAACTAGTTGACTCCACCCATTTGGTAAAATTTGAGTTGGAGACAACATGAAGGTCCTCAGCACTGCCCTAAAATGGGGTACAGAGGTAGACACATTCCTACTTTGAACAGGAATTCACTTACTGTTACGTACTTGGGCCTCGGATAACACGCACGCTCATAGGCCTCGGGCACTAGCATTTCTATTTAGTGGGGAGTACAATAGTTTTTCCTAAGTTCGGCTAATTTTGTAGAGGTCATGGATGAAGGAATTTATGCAGCCCCCCAACTCGCCTCGTAATATATGGGTTCCTCGCTCATGGTGTACCACTCTTCTGACCTCCCAGATATGGACTCCTCCCCAAACCTGGCAATAGTAACTATTTCCCTTAACGCCTCGAAATTCATTATAGATAAAATAGAAAAGTGATAAAGATTAGAGAGATTGATGAAGATTGTGAAAATTATTTCACTAGAAAATACCTAGAGGGGACGGAATTTAGAAAGTCGTCGGAGAACAGAGAGATCCCGGAGAAGTTTTGGGAGTTTCAAACGCTTGGAAGGATTTGAATGATTTTGCAAAGTAAAAGTTTTAGAATGGCGTAAGTTTTGCCTTTTATATGAAAATGAAATCAATCCTGGTCGTTGGATCATGGCCCAATGAATTTGAAGGATCCAATCTTGTGGTAAATCTAAGTCGTAGAATTCAAACGATTTATTTCACCAACACCTCAGATTAATTTATAACTATCACGCACCTGCATCTGCGCATTAGAAACTTCAACAACGTTTATAACCATCATTGCGCATTTAATGTAAAAGCCATACACGTATTGGAAATTGTATCGCCTTAGCTGTTTCTACTCAGAAACATGCGAAACTATCAAATCATAGGCACCGGTTTCAAGGGTAATCATTATCAAAATAAATCAGCCTTGGTAGTTCAGTATTTATTTGCCTCAGCTTCAAAATTAAACTCAGCTATCTTCTTAGCAAATCAGTATCGACAGTTCAGCATTTCTCTGCCCCATCTTCAAAACAAAGTCAGCTATCTTCATAGCAAATCAGCCTCGAAAGTTCAGAGTTTATCTGCCTCAGCTTTAAAATTAAATTCAGCTATCTTCATAGAAAATTATCCTCGGTAGTTGATTATGCCCAAAGAATAATACAGTAGTTGTAGTATAGCTTTTGAGTGTCGTATCTACAGGGAGATGGAAAATTATTCAAAGGATCAAAAAATAGGATTTTCGTGGTTTGTGAAGGAGTCTTTAATTCGAACAAGGTTTTAATATCAATGTGTAAAATTGATGAAATTTGAATCAATATGTAAAGTAGTGAAGCACCGAAAATGCCTCGATTAGATTGGGTCAATCAATGTCAATTATGCACGAATATACTCAATTAAAAGTTTCTGTCCCAACACTTTAATTGGAAGATATAGCATTCAAATCCTATTCAATTCCACGGTAACTCCAAACCTAGATTTCTTTCACAACATATTACCACATTAATCTATTGAAATCAGATAAAAAAAACAATCATATACATCAATCATATAATGGTAAAGGATCACACCAATAGGGGATTTGGAGTTGAAATTCAATAAATACTTCAATTGTTCAATGGAAAAAACGTGATTGAATCCATGAAAATTTAATATAAATTAAACCAACTTCCAAACACATCCATAAGAATAAGAAATCTAGCCCTAGAATTTTTTTAACAATGTAAAGCGCATTACATGTAAGAAAAGGAATGGAAATTCCCAAATCTAACCGAGTTCCTTCATGGCTTCACAAATTTCTCTAGCCTTCCATGGGATTCTTGAGAGAAAATTGATAAGAGATCAATTGTTTGGCTGCCCAAAAGTCCCCTCCATTAGATCTTTTTGTTTCCTTTTATATTGTAGTGGAGTTTTGGGAGGAATTAGAGGTGAGCTGGGCCAAGAAAATAAATCAAAAAAAATCACGGATCTATACCCATCTGCTGGCGCTGCTGCGCCGAGCTCTCTGTCCAGTTTTTTCTGTTCTTCCCGTCCTTTAGTATTTTTACCATAACTTTTTCATTTGATGTTCAATTGAGGTGATTTAAGATGCATTGGAAAGATACCTCATAGGGATAAAAATTTGCTGCAAATAACATCTTCAAATTCGATCGTTTTCCATATCAAAAACTGGTCTCAATATGATACTAAAAATTGGTGTAAAACTTTTAGCTTGAAAGTTGATATGTGATAGTGTTTTGGCTATCTTCATTCCTTTGACTCCTTACTTCATCCAATTGACCTCCAAAACTCTTGAATCTTCATCACAAGGTTAGAAATCGGTTTAGAGTATTTGTACTTTAGTCCCTGAACTTTCACTTTCTCCAATTTTGGTCATTTTTCGCTCTTTTCTTCAATTTTCCGCCGTTTTCACCCATTTGCATCCTAAACCAAGATATAGAAGTACTTAGTGCATTTAAGCATCAAATAATCATAGAAACACATATATTAATGGGTGAAAAACGTAATAAATGTACTATTATCAGTAGTTCAGCATTTATCTGCCTCAACTTCAAAATTAAATTCAGCTATCTTCATAGCAAATCAGCCTCGACAGTTCAGCATTTATCCGCCTCAACTTTAAAATTAAGATCTAGCTATCTTCATAGCAAATCAGCCTCGACAGTACAATATTTTTCTACCTTAGCTTCACAATTAAATTCAGCCATCTTCATAGTAAATCAGCCTCGACAGTTCAGCATTTCTCTACATTGTCTTCAAAACAAAGTCAATTATCTTCATAGTAAATCAGCATCGACAGTTTAGCATTTATCTGCCTCAGCTTTAAAATTAAATTCAACTATCTTCATAACAAATCAGCCTTGGCAGTTCAGCATTTATCTGCCTCAGCATCAAAATTAAATTCAGCTATCTTCAAAGTAAATCAGTTCGATATTCTCTACGACGAAATGAGCAAATTTTAAAATAGCTGTCAAATCCACGCACAGTATAAATATCTATGGTTGGACTTGGGGGACTAGAATGATGAATCAAAAATTTAAAATTATTTGTGATACCCAAGAGGGTACTTCGTTTATTACTAAAGTCCACGCATAACATAAATAATTACACACGAACTTGAGGGACTATTGTTATGACTTGCTACTAGCATTGGCACATGGCCGACCTAGTGAAGCTATGGACCCACTCTTACAGAACCATCAGCCATAGAAGACGATGCCCACAGGACAGTTTCGAGGCCCATTACTAGTCATTGTTTGAGGCCCATTATTAATCTAAGGTGGACGTGCCGAAGTGTGCCGGGTCCAAGGCTACGCCCAGCTAGTGACGGTCCACGTGTAGAGATCTTGAATTTATTATAGAAATCTTATTTGAATGATTGATGTAACTCCTGTAGAAAGTGTATTTGTGTCTTGTCTTATCAATAGGATGTAAGAGTATTAAATGGTTTGTAAAGCTAGGAAAATCAACATGATGGCTAGGATTTGATGCTTCGGCCAAGGGGATGAGGCCACGTGTAATTTCATCTAAGGGTCACCATTCCATTTGTAACACTATAAATACCTCCATCATGTAACAATTAAATACTAATGCAACTTTAAATACTTGGAGCAACTTGTTTTATTCTCTTATATTGATTTGCAATCTTTAATCTGAGTCCATAGCAATTGGTTATTATTATACAATCGTATCCCAAATATCTAGCTGGAACCCAAATGGAAACGTCTCATGTCGTTGATCTTCTCCCACGTCCAATTTTGAAGTGATCCTGACCGTTGATCAACCTTTGCGTGTTGGATCTATCTTACGCATGCACAAGTGGGTCCAACATCTATTGGTAGTATATTTTGAGGTCAATAGAAATGATACAACATCACTTGAGAATTAAAGTTAGATAGAAGGTGGAAAACAATCTTGAATCTCCTCAATGGTTCTTGATTAATCTTCTTGAATCTCCTCCTACTTCAAAATCCAAGCAAAAATATATGAAATGTATGTAAGAATGTATATTTTGTATTTAAGGTTTCTCTCCCTTGAATGAATGGTGAAGATATGTATTTATAGTTCCAAAATTTAGGTCAAACCACATGTGCTAATTTCATGTAGAAACTGAATCAATTATGTGTAATTTGTGTTTTGTAGGCTAACTTCATGTGCTAACTTCGTGGAAAGTAAATGTGAATATGGCTTAATTATGTGTAATTTGTGTTTTGTAGGCTAAAAATGATGAACGTGGTGAAAATTCGAAAAAAAACAAGCGAAAATGGCTAAAATAAAGCAAAATCAAAGTTTGAGAACTCAAGTGCAAATATTGAAAAGTTGGGTCGATCTCACGATGAAGATTTGAGAGCATTAGGCATCAATTGGATAAGAAAAGAAGCCAAATGAATGAAATATAGTCGAAATACTATCACATATCAACTTCCAGCCGAAAATGTTATGCTTCGAATTTTCAGTTTTAGTTTGAGACCCATTTTTGGCATAGAAGAAGTTCTAATTTGAAGATTTATATTTCTGAAAGATTTGTATCACTTTAAGTAAGCTTTCTAATGCATTTTGATTCATCTCAATCGGATATTAATAGAGCGATATGACCAAAATACTGAAAGTTATCTGGTGGAAAACAAAAGTATTACCATGCGGCTGCATGGTAGAACTTCCATACGGTTGCACAGGACCATGCAGGGACCTCTAATGCCTCATTTTGATTAACCATACTGCCACATGGGTGTTTTTCGGTTCGAATTTTCTAGTTTTCTTTTTCAAGTCAAATACTTATGAACACAAATCTTGGCGGCGTATTTAAACCCTAAAGCCGTCCAAAACGTAGAAAGAGAGTTTTATCAAGATTTTCATAGAGAAAAAAAAGGCAAGAACGAGGAGAACAACACCACGACGCGAAGATTTAATAATTCAAGAATTCAATTGGTGATATCGTTCTTCGTTAAATTTTCTGATTTTCTTCTTTCCAACACGTTGGGATAGATATTCATGTATTATGAGAATAATGAACCATGTGATGTAATCTTTTAATTCCTGATTTTATATTATTGACATTAGAATACGTTATTTGGATTTGAATGATTTATGTACATTTACTTTTCTGTACAATTATGTGCGCAAATGATTGTGTAAATTTGGTGGCATATTTCATGCATTCGAGAGAAGTGAAATAGGCTCGACAAGGTATAAATTATCGTAGAGTCCGATAGGGGATAGAGATATACCGCTATGCCTTGTGTGAATCTTTAAGTGTTCACAAAAATCTATGCATTCTTGTATATTTGTATTCGTCATAGAGATGTAGTCGGATCGTGTATGAGAGTAGGTTCAACATTACTCGAGAGAAATTGTTGGATAGAATACGAACATTGATTCTTCAAACTTCAACCGTGTTGTCAATTTGTAAAATTGGGATTAAAAGAGGTTATTGCATGGTAATTCATGATCCTAGTACGCTTTTCATTCTCGGAATTTCATAACTCATTTTCTAGCATAATTTTGTATTTTAGTTTAATTAGTTTATTTACAATCATTTTAGCAAATTAATTTTGTCATAATTTCCACCACAAAATAAATGCGATATTTTCTTGATTCGGTTGAGGTCAAGGTAGAAAAATTAAACTAAATCAATCCCTTTGGGAACGATATTCGGAATTCTAAATTCCACTTTATTACTTGTTACGAACCGTATACTTACGGTGATTTTTATTCGAGATATATTTTCGTACAACAAGTTTTTGGCTTCTTTATCGGGATTGAATTTAGTTTAATTTTATTTATTTTGACACTGAGCCGAACTTTTATTTTATTTATTTTATTATTGCTTTTATTTTTGGCTAACCCGTACTATTAATCTGCATCGTGTTTGCACTCTCTCCCTATACTTTTTCAGATAATTACATGATTCTAACTTGTTAAGGTAATGAAACTTTTGCAATGGATAATCTCTATATAAATTATGAAGATATGGTTGGAGGATATTCGAGTTGTGATAATTGCTACGCGATGCATTGTATTGGGCAATGTTTGTTCTCGTACTTTGGTTTTCACACGCCGAAACTTATGAGATTTAGAGAATATTTAAGGTGTCAAAAGCAAGCAATTGACCGAAATGATGAAGGGTACATGCTCGTTGGAGATTTTATACCTTACAATTGGGATGATGACATTAAACTTGTAGGAGATGGTCCTCCTCTATAAAAAGAAAATGTAAGTGCAAAGTATTTCGAAAAACTGGTCAAGTTGAATGAAAGTGAGACACTTTTGGGAGATTGCATGTATTATGAAGAATTTCAACATTCGAGATACAATCCATTTGAAGGGGTCATCGGGGCCGACTTCTCATTGCCAGTGGATTTAGATTACGAACCAATCTTCTACCCGATGAGAGTTCAACAATTGAAAAAGAGCAAAAAATGAATGAAGATTTAATCACAATGGAGCTAAGCGATGATGAGGCAATCAATAAGAAGGAAATGAACTCACATTTTTCTGACTTTATTGATTGTCCAAAAATTGATTTTGTGATTAAGCCTGACGAGGAGATATAAATCTATATAGTTGAAGTTTAGTCGAAAGGAATAGACAAGTCCTATTATGTTGAAAATGGCAAGGAAGAGGTGTGGATATCAAATGAAAAATTGATCAAAGCCAAAAGAAGAAAAATAGACAAGGCATAAAAAGTCTTCTTTAGGTACCCATGATCAGTTGCCATATATAGTCAAGTTATAGACTATAAACAAGCGCTTGTTGGGAGGTAACCCAACAGTTATTTTTTTTTTTTACCTATTTATTTATTCCATCTGTGATATTAACTTAGGAACTATGTTTAATTTCATTAGTTTTGATAATTACAGGTCATCCATCATCTAGTTAGATCACGAAAACGCCTCTTGAGCGAAAGTTATGTCCACTTCTAGCATATGACACTTCGACATCAGTTTTCTATCAGCATCTGCATCACCACATCT
The DNA here is from genome assembly GCA_903798255.1 of Fraxinus quadrangulata. Lineage (NCBI taxonomy): Eukaryota > Viridiplantae > Streptophyta > Magnoliopsida > Lamiales > Oleaceae > Fraxinus > Fraxinus quadrangulata. Next base: position 50,083 of record CAIGRB010088001.1, on the reverse strand, counting down.
ACATCGATCATGGGAGTATTCCTAACCCATTTTCTTTATTTTATTTGAATTTGTCTTTAGCTTTATGTGCCCTTCAGTTTGCATATTGTTATTCTTTAAACATTGAGGATAATGTTTTGTTTAAGTTTGGGAGTGGGAATATTCTCATTCATCATGTTACTGTCGTTTTTGTGTGATTGTGTGAAAAAACTGAAATTTTTATTAAGTTTTTATTCAATTTTGATATGTTTATTTTCTAGCATTTTATTAGAGTTTTTGTGTGCTTGTGTGGGTTTGATGACTTTGCTGGCTATAATGTTGAACATTGGACTATGTATGGACTGTGAATAATGAAAATAGTGCACTATTAGATTAATAAAAGCCTGTTTACGTGAAATTTGACAAATTTTTATGCACGATACTCATGTTTGATATATTTTGCTCTTGATTTGGTTCAATACAAAGAGAATAGTTAAACATAGAAAGTAAACCCAAATAACCTCTATTATATTACTCCATGATCCAATTATAGAGTAGTTTGGAGATGGTTGAGCCATTATAGGGAAACATCGAGATGAGTAGGGATTCCGTGCATGATGTCAACCTGTCTGGATTGTCTAAAATCAATGACACAAAGACGAAGTAAAAGTTTTAAGTTAGAGGTTAATTTTAAAAACTGGATGTCTAAAAGGAAAAAGGGATATAGCACTAATCTATGTATGAATAAAAAGAATAAAAATATCTTTTCAAGCCTGTATAACTTGAGTGATTAAGCCTGTGAGAGTGGTTGAAAACTCGGTACCCTATGGTCATCTGACTTGAGAGTTATCAGCCTAAATCTCATTACATGAGTTATATAGAAACCAAAAGAGAAGATGTTACCAAAAAAAACTTGATTATACTATTGTATATGAAATTGCATTGATTAAACTTCAGACACCTTGTTGATATAACTGTACCTTTAATGAGAGACAAGTAACTTAGTCTAGTCTTAAAAGTTGAAGCAATCAAAACTAGGAGAATCTCGACTTGTTGAAGTGTGAACTTGTAATAGTAGGATCTATCCAAACTGAGAGAAAGTAAGGAATATAATTGTATAAGTTCAACTTAGGATTCACCTCGGGACAATTGAGTGAAAAAAATAAGTTTGGGGGTTGTGCATCTCTCGAGCGAAGTAAGGAAATAATTGACTACTATGGGTCAGGTGTTGAGCCAATTACGAGATTGATATGTTTACACGAGTTTATACACACACGTCAAGTTATGCATAAAATTAGTAGAGATTGATTTAATTTTTCTACTATTGAAGTTGTTCGTTTGGTTAACTGCTAAATTCCAATCCTGAGATACGACAAGTTGTTAAACTATATTTTATGTAGAATTAAGCTACAGTTTTGTTTGAGAACAAACAATAGTTCAAGTTTGGAGGTATTGATAAGTGTGTTTTTACACACTTATATATATCACAAAACATGGATTATTGTGAAAAGTAAATGTGAATATGGCTTAATTATGTGTAATTTGTGTTTTGTAGGCTAAAAACGATAAACGTGGTGAAAATTCGAAAAAACAAGCGAAAATGGCTCAAATGAAGCAAAATCAAAGTTTGAGGACTTAAGTGCAAATACTGAAAAATTGTGTCGATCTCACGATGAAGATTTGAGAGCGTTAGACATCAATTGGATAAGGAAAGAAGCCAAAGGGATGAAATATAGTTGAAATACTATCATATATCAACTTCCAGTCGAAAAAGTTATGCTTCGAATTTTCAGTCTTAGTTTGAGACCCATTTAATCGTAATGTATATACTCTAGACTTGCTCGTAGAATTTCTTGCCCACTTTCAAAATAACTTATATACCTTCTGATCGCAAGGTGTATACTTTTCTATTTCATTCACATTAGTCTTCAAAATTGTCCTTTTGTTCAGTTCGAGTCCTTTCATATTTGTTCATCATTCTTTCAATCTTTACAGATCAATATTCATCATCCACAATAGTCTGAATTTGATCTATATCAAGTTTTAAAAATTTGCAATTAAATCTTCAAACTTTTTAAATATCGAATTTAACTTTCAACACATTATGAATTTGCTCGTGTTGCTCTTTTATCTTATTGATCACATATAATCTGGTTGATTTCAATTGCTCCAAATAAACTTAATTGCTCTTTTAAGCTTAAAATTGCCTTTCTTCACCAATTGCATTGAGGTTGGGATTTTTTTATGATTAATATATTTACAATGGTAGATATTCGCTCAATTAACAATAATTTGAAGCATAAAAGCAAGAATAAACGTGTAAAATACACCGTGGCAACAATTATGAGTCCAGATTGTATTTGTACTAGATTTGTGTAGTTGTTTGTGGCCTCTATTGAGTAAACTTTAATTGGATCACTAAACTTTAATTGTCTCAATTAGGTTATTGAAGTCCTATTTAGCTTCAAATATCACGAGTTATGACATTTCATTACCTATTATCCCTCAAACCGATAAAAATAGCTTAGTTCACAAGCATAACATTCTTGACACTTCACGTAATCGCTGTGTGGTTACCTGGAAGTGGAAAAATAAATGATTGTGTCAGTATCATTAGATTAAAATGTTAAAATATGTAATGTTTATCATAATTTTATGACGTGGTGCAATCGAAAGTTGGCCTGTCATGCAATTATTATATTGACGATCTAATGTCGTATATCCCCTCCAACAATGTAATTATGTAGTTTTCATAAATTTGAGTGATGACAAGTGATCAAGTGGTGAAATTTGGAACCAAATTGAAGTGTAGTAACTCAATTTAAAACTAAATTGAAGTTCAATTATCCAATTGAGATAAATAAAAGTTTAATGAGCCACTTGAAAGTTCAATGACTGCTATATGAAATTTACCCACAAAACTTGGTAAAACGGAAAACTAAAGTGAGAAAACAGTGGTACTCAAAGTTGAAATATCTATTGAGATGTGTGCATGGGAACATAAATCATACGACTCACATGCAATATTTCTCGAAAACCAAATAATATAATTTATAAGTAAAACGTATTATAAAATGAGTATAACGAACTTAAAATCATCGTTAACTTTCTCGTAAAAAATTCAAATGCCAAAAAGCTTAAGGTAAATTAATGAATACGCTTCTATACTAGTATCTCTTCCTCCGGATTCGCCATGTGACAGATTTATCTGTTCCCGAGCTTAGATTTTGCTTTCGTTTCTCAATATGAACAGCTCCTGTTCATCCTCCAAGCTTCACCGCTCTCTTCCTTCTGTCAGAAATCAGTAAGTGTAATCACTTATAATCGACTGTTTTCTGATCTTGTTTTATTTTTTGCATTTGATTGAAATATAGAGTTTTTGTGTAGGCTGTAATGTTTTGAAATCGATTATGGGGTGCGCAATTTCTATATCTGCAGTTGGGAAGAAGAGGAAGAAGAATATTCCAGAAGTTACTGTTTTTGTGCCCTCACTGCTTGTTCCTGTCCAATCTGATTTACAGAAAACACTCAGAGGATTAATTCCCAAGGATCTTGTTAATAGAATTAGTTCATTGAGAAATCAGATTGTGTTAGTTGCACAGGAAACTGGTAAGATTTTGACCTTTGGATCTTGAATTGTTTGCTAACCAAATTTTATGCATCTTTAAAGTTAATAGTTTTTCTTCAGGAGGATCAGCTATCAGCGAATTACAAAAGACATTCAATGACTACTTGTCTTTACTTCTCGGCCTTACTAACAAAGGTTTGTTTCGGACTGTATGCATTTCCCTTGATGGGTAGACTATAAATCTGTTTGTGCTTTGATTCATTTTCTAGTTATTATGTGAGTATGCGGGTAAATTTATTAATAACTTTTCAAGATGAATAATACCGTGTCCCACGAGATTTGTGATTAATAAATGGATAGTGATTGTGAATGTGTGATAATAAGTAACACTTTGCATTCTCCATAGCCTCTGTACAGAATTTGACAAATTGACTTGATTTATAGAATATGGGCTTCAAGAATTGGTAGAATTCAAATGGAAAGATTTAGAAGATGACGGTCAGGTGAGAATTTCTCAAGGAAATAGCCGTCATTTGATTTGATTGAACTGAAAATTGATGTTTGTTACTGAGTTAATTTGTAGGAAATATGTGTAGCAAACTCCTGGTTTGAACTACTATCTGTTCTTCACATGATTGCTATGTTAACATTGACTGAGGCGAACATTAAGTTGACTCCTAAGGATAATAATTTGTCTGAGAGGCTTGTATCTCCAGGTTTCTTTCCCTAACACAACAAGCATTGCGAATTTCAAATCAACAGAGAGTTTTGAGTGAATGCTTATCATCAGCTATGTGTATTTGCAGATTGCATGCAAATTGCTGTCGATTTATTGTTGAAAGCAGCGGGATATATGGATTTTTGTGTGACCAATGTTCTTCCTCGGTTACCACCTGATATGAAGTATGTAAAGTTAGTTTCAGAGCATTTTGAAGTCTTTATACTCGAACACCCTTGTGTATGCACCATTACTGATGGGATCATCTTTGTATGAATAGGAGCAAGTTGCCTACATATTTGCACGAGAGCATCCTTGAGGCAATCTCAAATCAAGCACTGGCTCAGGTATCTACTAAGCAAAAATTTGTTCTGTCAGCACAAACTCAAGCTGAAGGAGTAGAAAGAATTTTAATATATTTTTCCTGATATTGTACCTTCAAAAGAACTAAAATGTAGGTCCGCAGAACGAAATTGATGAATGGTCATATCAGGTGTATTGGGTGTATCTTTTGATACGTTACTTAAATCACACATGAGCAGATATAGCCACCTTGTTCTGTTTCAATTATGGAGCAGATACAGACAGCTTGTTCTATTTCAATTATGCATTATATATTCCAGATTACACATACAAATTGAACTGTTGCTTTGTTGTTAAGTTCATTGATTTTTGGCACAAGTTTATGCTTGATAATTCACAATGCCTAGAATGATATCCCAGGGAACTGAACTTCAGCTCCGTTTAGCTGTCCAAAGCCAGAATGCCACTTTATCTGTTAAGAGGAGGCTCGCATGTGAACTACTGACGTACTTTGGCCTGGTACACATGTTTGAGATATTTATTTGACATGATCTTTGCGGCATTTATCTCCTTAGCATGTAGCACATTGTTTTCAAAACACTGAATGGTATAAATATGTTAATACCTTTGCTCTCTTGTAGTATAAGCTTTTTTAGATACGAGGACCATTGAATATAATTTGAAAGCACAAAATGATTTTGACTTCAAGTGTAGATATTGAGGATTGGTACAATTGATTTTGATGTGTAAATGGACCATCTTGGTTTATTGTCATTTTAGGCAACTACAAAATTCGCATTCTTATCTCATTACGTACAGGAAACTGCATCTAGGCAAGTATGCCCATTTCAAGTTTTTTATTATTTGGACCCATAATATCTTAATTCCTTTTCGCAGGCCCATTGCTGTTTGTCTGAAGGTAATAATAACGGAAAATCTAGAAAGAAGCACTTTTTGTTCCTTAAATGCAAGTATCTTGAAGCAAAGGTGGTTGTTCAATTTTCTGTCTGATTTTGAATTTGTTTTTAGCAATAATCAGTTGTATCTTCTGTCCGCGTTCTAACAAATTCAAGACTTGAATAGGCTGCAGCTTACTACTATCATGGCCTCATTCTTGACAAAGGCTCTGAACCATCTTGCCACATTAGTGCTGTGTGTTGTTTCCTCGCTGCAGAAGAACTACTAGCAGAAAGCAAGAAGGCATGCCTAGCTTTTTGTCTAGCAGATCCCGTTACTAGGTTGGTTGCAGATTCTTCTACATTAAATGTCCCAAACATATCACTCCTGCAGCGCTGGACACAACTAGGCTATAAATTTGATTTCCTCTTTAATACTGCACATTGTTATCGAATCCTCCCTCCCAAACATGTTGTCATTGCATTGTTTTTGTATTCATTATCACAATCAATCTCATTTCATTGCTCCATTTCTTCTTTAAGGTTTCCTCCACCATGGGGTGCTCTGAAGCATTTACACAAGAAAATCCCCGAAACTGCATCCAAGAAATCACAGATGTATGGCTACCTTTTAGATCAAGAGAAGTAAGGGCTCGATACTGATACATCTTTCCTACTGACATATTTTTCTGGAGATGTTCTAAACATGTAAATATCGTTATGATGCAGAGGTCTTCAGATTTTGCCTGATCTTCCGGAATTCCAGTTGTCGCTGAAACCCGATGACTATGAATTGCCCGCAACGGACACTGCATGGAATTCTGGAAGTTGGGAAATCCCCGGACAACCTCTCAACGACCACCTCAAAGACGGCGAAGAAGAAATTGAAAAATAAATATATCCATTCTCAAGGCAAAAGCAAGTGAAAATTGTCGTGTTTTTCTACTGTATTTGTGTTTGTAAGTGTTATGCCCTAAATCCAATCGATTTAGGTTGTAAACACTTTTAATATGATTAATACATTTATTTTGGCAAGATCTATTATTTATTATTTTAAGAAATTATATTAAATAATAGAGTCCATAGATTTAAGTTTTAGTAACTTGTTAATCACAAGGAGTTGTTGTAAGATACAAATTACATATGACTAAATCTTAAATCATCCGTGGTCGTAAGTAATAACAAGATATGGATATCGTTATTACGGATAGACCATCATGTATGTCATTTCTTACTTGTGAAGTAAGTAATTGATCTCACAAATTAAAGTGTGGTAACACTTAAATAAACACGTGAAAGTTTTGTTATAGAACAAAACATTAGAGACCCGTTGGGGAGATTTCACATGTATAACTATTTGAATGTCGGTGGTTAATATCTAACGTTCGATATTGAATTGATTATTCAATTTGAGATCATCATAGTGTCTTATATGAGGACAATTATACTTTGTCTATGTTGAATGTTGCTCCACCAATGGTCGCTAATACGACATCGTTCGGGTATGTAAAAAATCATATGAAAGTTGTGAACCGTAAATAGAGGATTCGTTATTCTTAAATAGTAAGAGATTAGATCTACATTTCATTCAATTAAGTTGATAACGAAATCTTTGGTCAATGTGTACTCATAAGTCGAAAAAGGAGTTTTTGACTTACATTGATTAATAGCGGGATGAAAAATATGATCGATAATTGAGATTGACACATATCCATATCTCGTAATTGATCGGATCATATTGACGAAAAGGATTATAGTTTCACGATAAATAAACAAATTTTGTTATATCATACTATGTGATATTTTTCATCACATATATTACTCTGACACATTGTTAAATGTATGTAACGACGGAAGTGGATTTGTGATAAATTAAAAAATGTATTTTAATTTATCAATTTTGATTATATCAAAATAATAGTTCACATCGTTAGGTATCGTGATCGGGAACCTAATGTCTCACATACAAAAGGAAAACTAGAAGAATGAAATTAACCAATTAATTAATTAACAAGTGTTGGATAATTAATTAATTTGGTTGCTTGTTAACATGACGAATTAATTAATTAGATTAGTTAATTCATGAACTAAATTTAATTAATTCGATTAATTAAATATTGGACATGGTAAGTTTAAAAGACGAGCTAAGTCTACTTGGACATTTATTAATAGGCTGCTAGGGTTTGAAAATTCATAATACAATACAATTATTTTTGTTAGCACAAAAAAAATAGAAAAAAAATCTGAGTTCTCTCAATCTTATTCTCTATATGAATTTCTATTGGAAGTTGGACAGCTATGGATTGCATATCAGAGCTATTCTTTAAGGAATTCATCAAAAGTATAATTCTTTATCACAATTTCTCTTTAAGGACAAAGAAGATCCTTTGTGGGAATTGAAAATTTTGTTTAAATTCCACTATGCATGTTAAGTAAATTCCCAACAGTTTCCACAACAAATATAAAAAAATTTCAGAGATTGATCTTTAATAAAGGATACGAGTGTTTACTGTACTTGTAATTGGAGAATTTATAGCAACAAGTGCAGAAAATGATCATTATTGTACCAAGTGAAATGTATGTAGCCACAAAAGTTACATAGCACCGCATTAATACCAATATAGATAGCAGTGGAGTCCATAGCCTACAACCAGCTAAAATTTTACCGGTCTTAACTAATTGTGGACCCCACTGCTACTAAGCACCATTGTTAATTGAGATTTGATTAGCAAATTTGATCTAAATAGATTTTATTTTGAATTCGAATTACGATAATATTTGTTCGAAAATGGATCTCAACAGTGTTAACATCAATGTTGAGTTTTTCCTATTGCAAGTGTACTAATAAGTGTATAACTGATAAGTGTATTTTATACACTTATTTGAGCCTAAAATAGCGATATTTGATAGTTCTTTTGACAAAATATATCATAAACTGTTATATTTTATCTTGTATAGACAAAATTCAATGGTTGAATGAAGAATTGAAAGTAAAAAACAAAAAATGGTGAGAAATGATGAAGTCCAAAGTTTGAGGACCAAATTGAAAATATTCAATAGTTGATGCAATTATAAAGTCAAAAAGGAATGTAATATGATCAAAATATTATCACAAATCAATTTCCAATCGCATAAGTTATATTCCAAATTTTAGTCGAAGACTGAGATCCATTTTTGGTAGAGTAAATATTCGAATTGGAAAAATTCTACTTTTCGTAAAGTTGTAGCTCTTCGAGTTAGCTTTCCAACACACGTTATGACCAAAATACTAACGACTGTGCAGAGGGAAAAAAAAATGCGTGCGCGAATGCAACTTTCTTTATTCAATTGGAACTTTTTTAAAAATTAATTTGGACGTGATTTTCAACCAATTTTCTACTCATACAAATATCTAATAACATAATACATATTAGACACCTCATACACATCTCATACCACAATTTTCCATCAATTTTCATCACAAAAGAAGGGTAAAATCATATATTGTGAGAAGATTTCAAATGCAAAACTCAAGAACTTATCAATTGCAGATTAAACTTGTGAATTGTGGGCAAAGAAGTGATAGAATTATTGAAAATTTATCAAGATTGCTTTGAAGAAATTCAATAACATTTATCTTCCTTCATTTATTAATTCACAATTCCGAGTGATGGTTTATACATTTATCAAGATTGCTTTGAATTTCAATATGCTAAACTAGTTTTATACATTGGTAGGATGAGATGAACTTTTATTATAATTTTTTTAGTTTTTAATTAATTATTTTGACTTTAATTTGGTTTGATTTGTGTATGTTTATTATCATTTTATCATTATTTTCAATTGCTTAATTACTAGTTGAATTGTTAATGGATTTTAATATTATCGAGAGAGACAATATGGTATAAGCACAATATAATAAATATTGTAAGATTTGATAGAGAATAGAGATGTACATTTATGCATTATATGGTTTCAAGAGGTGTTCTGGCACTTATTAATGTATTTATCATGTTTGCATCATTCATCGAGAGATGGAAGAGTCACTTGAAGGGAATAAATTTGATCGCTATCAAAAAAGACTTTCAATTAAATTAGGAACATTGATCAGCATGAATGATTTCAAATTGTCACTTTAATTGTTAACTAAAGTGGAACAAAAAGAGAGATTTGACATTTTAGCAATGTATCCCATATACTTGAAAAACTCATTTACTTGCTTTCCCTAATTTAATTGATAATTTAGAAATTAATATAGAAAAATCACAACTTCTTTGCTATTCGATTAAAGTTACAATTAATCTTAATTCGGTTAAACACATAGTCCTCGTGGGTTCGACCATCTATTCATCATTATATTACTTAATCACAATACTGTGCACTTGCGAGTTTTCAAATGGTCATGTACGATATTGAACAAGTAATATAATAGACCATCGAGTCCGAATAATCATTCCCACGAAGACTATTTTTTATTCTTTATTTACTATTTCTACTTTTATCTGACGAAAACAAACAATAATTTGATTATTGTTGATCTAACTATTTCTAACAAGTTGAATATATCTAAATGCACATAAAAATCAAATTAGGTTTTTTTTTAGTGGAAGGAGGGCGGTACCTCTGAGATTTTATTAAAATGTCATCACTTGTGGCGGAGGAATATCTTGGTTACAAATGATATCAATAAAATCAATAAATAAGGAAGTACTACTTCCCTTACAGTGAAAGTAAAGAATAATAGGAAAGTAGTAAAAAATGAGTACTACTTTCCTTACAAATACAAATATCTGTCAGATAAAAGTAAAATCAAAATACTTAAACTCTAGTGCTGGGCAAATCATATCTGTCAATCTGAACAAGCGCCTTGATATGTCGTGGTAAGGCTGTTGGTCCATATTCCTGGTATCTACGATGATGCCAACCCTCGGTAGCAAGTGCATCTGCAACTTGGTTCCCCTATCTGAAGATGTGGGAAACCATATCTCTGTCAAAGGAAACGATATCTACAATCTGTCTGAGTATCCCCTGGATAGGCCACAGTCCGCCACCTCTGGTGATGCAGTGAATGGCCATAGTCGAGTCTGGCTCAACCCAAATATCAGATAAACCAAGATCTCTAGCCAGTAGTATCCCATCACGAATAGCCCTGAGTTTCGCTTCTAATATCATACACTGTCCATATGAAGCTGAGAAAGCCCTGATACATTTTCCTATGTAGTCCCTAATAATGCTTCCCCACTTGCAAACTCAACCTTGACACAACCATCGGTGTTGATCTTGACAAATCCAAATGATGGAGTGCGTGGTGTGCTGTCGTAGGCACCCAAAAATAAGGAAGTAAGGATCGATCCCACGAAGAGTGTATAATTCAATATTTTATGCTCTGTATAATGACTGGGGGTTTTTATACAAATAATTGTAAATAAAGAAATTAATAACAATGAAAATTAAATTAAGGAAAATAATCAAAAGATTAACCTTGGTCTAAGTCAATATCCACCATCGAAAATCCACAATTGATTATAGATGCAAGGATAATTCAATTCATATTTCGAATATTCACCGTTGGAATAATTTTCTCATCCCTCCTTAATTTTAGTTAGTTAGAAACCAATGTTCTAATTAACCCTAATTATTAAATAATCTCATACCAGCGCTAAAGATTCAATAGAGAAATCGATGAACTAGATAACACAAACACCAGCGGTTGCATTCAATCTATTTAAACATTCTTCTTAAAATTAATAACCTCTATCACAGAAAATTATCAAATCCTAGTGCTTCACAAGTTAAAGAATCAAACAATTAGGAATTTGATATTTAACTTAGTGGTAGATTATAACGAATAACAAACTAGTAGACTTCATAGCAATTAAACATAAAAATCATAGAAATAAGTGCAGGAAAATATTTAATACGTAAAATAAGAATTAAAACTATTTAGATCTCACAATATGTGGTTCTGAGACTTTAATCTCTTTTGACCATGTATAGAAGTTTAGTTACAATTCATGAATCTAAGAGAAAAATAGAGAAGAATAGAGTTGGGAGGCGTTCTGTACGTTCTGGGTGCGTTCTAGGGTTGCAAATCACGTATTAATAGTTGTTTCCATAAGTGGTTGGTTTAAATTCGAAAACCAAAATTTTCGCCTCGAAGATGAACTATGCGACCCATAGTACAAAGTGTTGCGATCGCATAGAAGAGTTGAAATATGCCCTGAAGTTCCCTGAAGCCATAGATGCGACCGCATGGAGTTTAAAGCTATGCGACCGCATAGACTTAAAAATCTTCCACCGGATAGCCATCAATGTTTTGGTCATATCTTTCTCTCCTGATATTGGATTGAGACAATTCTAGATGTGTTGGAAAGTTAACGTAAAGGGCTACAACTTTAGTTCAAATACTATCTTCCAATTCGGTCATTTACCATGTCAAAAATGGGTCTTAACATGAGGCTGAAAATCGGTATATAACTTTTTCTCGATTGAAAATTGATGTGTGATCATATTTTGACGATATTTCATCCCTTTGAAGTCTTCTTTCATCCTATTGACCTCTAACACTCTCGAATACACTCTCAAATCTTTATCTTGAGGTTTGACACAAGTTTAGAGTATTTGCACTTTAGTCCTCGAACTTCCGCTTTCTTTCATTTTAGTCCTTGTTTGCTTATTTCTTCCAAATTATGTCACATCCATAGAATTATCACCTAAATCAAAATATGAGCGTAATGAGTATATTTTGACATTGATTAATCATACGAGCACATAAAATAAGGAGGAAAATATTTACATTTTACATTCCTATCAGTGCGCCACCGAACCATAATAGGGGAGGGGATGGTAGAAGAGTCAAAGAAATACCAAAAAATATAGCAAGCTGCATGTCATTACGCCAATGTAAAGGTCAGAATAGTCCACCAATATGGAGGAAGGATACCATATGGTAAACTCTCCAGATAATACATCTCGAACTCATACGTATATTTATGTGCTTTGCATTATTCCTCTTAGTTTAAAGAAATCATAAAATCAATAGAGGAATAATGATGCGAATATGCCCGATCCTTGCAAACTATCCATCTTAGAAATCTCTGTTCGACACTCTCTCATGTACTCATGGTAATCTGAAATAAAGCCCCCAAAATATTGTCAAACATGATCAGAAATACTGCTACAAGTAAAAATATGAGTGATGGTCTCAATATCTAAACAACACTGACATCGAGAAGCTAACTGACTGCCGATCCTCCTCTGGATAATGACATCAACTGATATTAAGTCCTGCCATAATCTCCAATAGAAGAACGAAACGGTAGGAGATATGATAGGGCTCCACAGTAGACGAAATGAATCTTGTAGTGGCCTACAAGAGCAGATCAGCTGCCATGCTGATTTAGTAGTAAATCTACCATCTGATGTGGCACTCCAAAAAATGCAATCCGAGACATCAAAACATAGATGAATGGCTGCAATCTGCTCCACCATAGCTGATGGAAGAGCATGTAGTAATCGCCCAAAATCTCATCCAGTCTCCTCAAAAAAAGTCCTGCACCCTCGCAGATGTATGCTGTCTGTGTGGAAAAATGGATGCCAATGTAGAATCACCCATCCAACAATCATGCCAAAAGAAGAGCTGCCATATCCCAATATGCTACGCAATGTGTGTCTCGACGCATGATCCAAATCTCTTTAGTCTCTTCCAAATAGGAAAGACTGAGTAAAGAACTGCTGGAAGCGATGGATGTATCCCTCTACAATATTTGCCCAGTAAAAATTGAGCCCAAAGACAACTCTGAGATTTGAACAGCCACCATAGCTTCAATGAAAATATGTCCACTGTATCCTGTAATCGTCTAAAGCCCATACCTCCCTCGTCAGTAGGAAGGCAAATCGCTTTCCAACTCTGCCAACGTAGACGACACACATGATCCTTAGAATCGCATAGGAATCGTGCAAATATACTCTCAAGCCTTTTCAGAATGACCTTAGGAGGTCGCATAATCTTGATCATTGAGATTTTAAGATTTCTATATGATGTTAGTCTTCAACCCCCCGACCTAGGTGGTGAATCTTACATTGAGTTATGATAGAAATTTAGTTTATCTAGATTGTTGGATATTGATGTGTTAAACAATTGTAATCTTGAAACTGTCAGAATCATTATCGGTAAAGTTACACGCTTTTAATTCGGTTAATCATGGTTACCATAAACCCTGAGTCTTTAACATATTTGGGACATTAGCCATGAAGTGAAATGATCACAATATAATAATATAAGGTTCATGTGACGTTATAAATATTGAGGTGCAAACTGTTGAAGCGAGAATTGCGCGCCAATCGAGTGAGGAATCAAATGAACGGTTAAGGAATTAACTCTATAAATTATTTTAGGATCCTACGGCAATTAAATTAGGTTGTAGACACACTAAAATAGGTCAAGGATGCTTGATTTGTACCTGCACAGATAGATGGAAAATCAGGTTTTTACAACAAGAGAACACCTCATGCTTGTTAATTTGTCCTTATAATGGTCAATTCTTTCATTCCTAAGCATTACTCATGCCTAAAAGTCTTCGAAGACTTCATACATGTAGTATCTTATCTCCTAAGTTATATGTAACTCCTTGTCATTTTAACATCCAATTCCTTTAACCTTAAGGCCTCTATCACGTCTCCTAATGGGAATCATGAAGTATATCCTATCATATATATCTTATAAGTCACATATGGCTCCAAATAAGATAAGGAAAAAGTCAAATTTTGCTGTATGAAGCCACATCCTACTTAACACATGCCATGCTTGTTAACTTGGATGCATGCAACATTTTCTTAAATCCTTAAGAAAAGATCAGGACCCCAACCCTTTAATACTCTTTACATACCTCCTAAGATATTTACCCCTTCGTGTTATCCCCAAGTGACCCCAAGTGAAAGAGAAAGCAGATGAAACAGAGAGAAGCAGAAACAAGAAGCTAGAAACTGAATTTCTGGATTGGTGAGTTTAGCTCACGGTTTTGAAGGTTATTTTCATTGTTTTTTAAGGTGTTACAATATCTTGAGCCTCCAAAATTGCTTGATACTATGTTGGGGGTGATGTTGGAGGTGTTATTATGGAAAAAAAAGGGGATAATTGGTGGAGATATATTGAGTGAAACAACTGAGGACAGATTGCATAGTTGCTGGATTATTCCTATTCAATCTTTTATTTTGGATAATACCTTGAGTATAACTTGTATTTATTAATATGAATGTTTTTATATATGAGTTAGAAGTATATAAATGATCTTCAATGGGTTAGAATCTGAGTTGTGGTATGTGAAATCAAGTTAAACTCAAAACCACCATAATAAAATTCTTAATTTAGTGTTCGATAAAAGGGATTGATTTTCAGGCTGTAAATCGATTACTTGTGGTGAATTAATGACATATTTACCTGGACATATATGTTATAACTCAAATTTATAACTCACCTCTCGATTTGTTATAAATTCTAAAGATCTATGAATTATTGGCCAAGTAATTCAAGCATTAAACATTGTAAATAAAATCAACACATATAAAATTTAAAAAAACTAGAATTTTGATAACTGAATTAAAGAATCTCAATAAACTATATTGTTCGCCCTAATAAAAGGTTTAGCTACTCATAATAGATGAAGAAAAATAAAGAATAATAATTGAGTACATAATCGGATTTTGAATTAAGATATAGAGAAGTTGATAAATTGAGCACCAAGATAATCTTCTTGCCCAAATTACTGCTTCAAACACTTGATTTCTTATTTTTCTTCAATGTTTTCTCTCTCTAATTCTCAAGTTGTTCCTTCAAAACTGCCTCTTCAGATGTATTTATGCCTCTCTAATGTTTGTCTCAAATCTGGAGTGGTTGTGGGTTTTGAACGGGCCAAGAAATTAAAACCTAGAAAATACGGTTCAACGCATAGGCCCTGAAGAGTAACGCCATGATGGGGTTTCTGGTTGGCAATTGGGCAACATGGTCCTGACGCTGCTTCCTATTTCGTTTGCCAACTGTGGGCACCTGGGCGCCAACTTGCTGCCTTGTTTTCTTCCTTGGAGTGGCGTTAAGGCGCCATGATGGTGACTGTGGCTCCAAATCACTGCTTCATTTCTCGTCACTTGCTTGAGTGTGGCGCCTAAGCGTCATTGAGGAAGTGCCTAGGTCCTGCCTTTATGAAATTTCCCTTCTTGTTTTATAGGCAACTTTAGTTCATTCCTTGCATTCTTTGCCTATTTCTAACTCTTATTTTCCTCGATTCATGCCAACATCACCTGTTTCTCCAACGTTTGCACCACCTTACCTAATCTATAAAATAACACTAAATTTATACATCAAAGCATTCTAAAACTCATAAAATCTAACAAATTATCAAGTTAAAATGGTATGAAAGACATGAGTTAAACACATTCATCAAATGTCCCAAAACTTAATAGTTTGTTATTCCTTGAACAAATACCAAGAAAAAGAAAAGAACTAAATGAAACACACAAACAAAACTAAACATATCGACTTACATGAAACAATGTTAGTTAGATAGCTTGCTTTTTTGGCTTAGGATTGAAAACATTATATCAAATTTATGAACTGCTTCAAAATCATAACGCAAAAGTCAAAATTTCACTTATCTAATGCAAAATGGGTGTGTATGTGAAGAATCAAGAGCAACGCTGTAAATTCACGAGTTGGTTCAATCCACAACCTTCAATGGTCAAATATATCATTTTTGAACTAGTGAGATTCATACATTCCCAAACTTATTTTTTTATTCTTTTTCTAGGGTGTATTCTAAGGTTGATTTTCAATTTACTACTTCTTTACACCGCTCCAATTTGGTTGAGTCTAACTAGTATCGTCAACAATCTATGCATGTTATGATTCTCTCAAAATTTTGAATGCTTTGACAGTTAAGCTTATACTAGGCAATTTAAATTCACTAGTTATCTAAACTCCAACAATTCGATCTTACTTGCACAATTACATAATTTTACTTATTTTTATATATTTTTTTTCCAGTTCAAGATCAACCTCACCTTTTTTTTCTATTCTTGACCCTGTAATGACTTTTTAGTCTGTAATTTCCCAATTTTTAAATATCAATGGATACCAGGTTTCAAGATAACCCAATAGACTTACTATATAGACTTACTGACTAGAGTAAAAAAGGCATAGGCTTGAGGCATAGAATTAGCAAGTGCAATGCCATTTTTCTATTTTTTTCAAGGAAAAAATAAATAGGGCTTAGATCCGTAGCATACGGTCATCACCTAATTTATAGTTGATAGTTAAAGACATTCCACACAACCATTTTTCAGCATGCACGGAATCACCGTAAGCATAAATAATCTCTTTCACCGGCTTAGAAATCCCCAAATCATACTATAAAATGTTCAAGGATATAATTAATAATAGATTATGAGATTGAACATCTAAATCCTCTATTTCAACATATAATAAGTATGAATCAAATTATTCTTGTACAACGCTAAACTCAATTTCTGTGTATAAAACAGTATCACATTCTACATGGATAAGCAAAAAATTCAACGAAAGCACAACTTATTCATAATACACAAACTAATACTTATTTTCAAGTATATGCATCATGGCGTACAAGGCTATGTATCTCACATAAGCATGCAACAAATCCATTTTTTTTTTAATTCACACAAACTCAATCAAAACACTTTATGCAAATAACATAGAAGCAATTAAGTATCTAAGCAATTAATGTCACTCCTCCCAAACTAAAATCAAACATTGTCCCCAGTGTTAAAGTAAAAAAAAAAGGAGGATGACGACTTACCTAAGCGAAGACATTAATTGTCTTTGTCGTCTTCGGTGTCATGGTGAGGTGGGACTGGGTTGGCTGTATAATCAAGGAGTAATGTCGGTTGAGGAAATTCCCTATCTGAGTATATAGAAGCCAATACAGCATTGAATTCATTCTGATAGTGGAACTGCTCATACATAGAATTTTGCATCTGATTTATTTGTAGTTGCATCACTTGAAACTAAATTGCAAGGTCAATGCTTGTATCCCTAATTGGGGAGGACGGCGTGATTGGGATGGTCGTTCCTCCGCTACATGAGGTGGTGCACTAGTAGAGCCTTGTCTACTCACAAACTTCCAAGTTCTATACGTGTGAGGGCTAGTATGAGGTATACCACTTCTTTAGATGGGTGTGTCACAATGCCCCCCCTTTGGCATAATTCGTAAATCAAGGTTGGGTACCCTAGGCCACCAATGGTTGAACTCCTCAGAGTGTGCATGATGCTATTGTGAACCACCTGACCAACATCTATTGACACGTCGTACTGAATAGCATAATTCAAGATTGCATGCTCCTTTGTGCAAGATGCTACAATTTACACTCCAAAATCATACCCGAAGTAGGAAAACTAATCACATCGGTCTCACACTATTTCCAAGTAGTGTCGAGTTTAGCCAAGAATCTAAGCATTTCATTGGGATCAACGCTTTCTTCACAAAACATTGAACAATCATTTTCATCCACATTCAGAATATTATAGGACCTATTAACTGAATTTCTATCAAAGCAATCCATTTACCCCTCACAAACACTAGAAAGTCCCTATGCTTCTTAAGATTAGCATAAAATTCGCTTACAATCGGTATTAATGTTACTCTTGGTTGTTTTACAAACAAACCCCACCCTAGTTGTTCCAATGCTCTTTCATGTAATCGTCAAAACCTCTTTCTGGGGTACAATTCTTATGTAAAACTGTAGTGTTGTATCGTTCTGCGGCCTCTACACTAATAAATTTTGTCCTATTGAAAGGGACGAAAGATGAGGATGTGTTTCTAGCTCTTTTTGGAGACATTTTCACACTATACTTCGATAAACTCAATTAATCTCGATCTCAACCATGACAATGACTTCAATTCCAACCCACAATTCCAATGTGTCCCAAATTGGGTAACCAAATTCCACCACAAAAATGTACACTTTCTCCTAAGATTTTACAAACACTTTATGAGCACAACTTTAAACTTCCAAAATTGAAAATCAAGTCCCCTATTTCTTCCCCAATCAAGCCTTTGTCAATAATCTACCAACAACACAAAATCAGAAGTCCCAATCCCAATCAAGTATGATGTAATAAACTTCCACAAATTCTCACCCATACCCCAAAATTGAAGAAATAATGAATATATGTAAGCCTTACAACCACAAAGTTGTGTTGAATGTTGTTTTCCTAAAACTTGAGCAAAATCCGCATTGAAGAGAGCCTTATATCAAGCACCCAAGTATTAGGATAGATTTTTGGTTTGATTTTTTAAGGTGGACGGAATTTAGGGGTGGAACAACAATCTCAAAGGTGTCTTTCGCTGTAGAAAAGTCATCGACATAATGTTTGACACGTTGCCCATTCACATTGAAATTTTTAGATGATACAATTCAATGTACAGTAAGGGAATATTTGAGATATTGTGAAAGGTTCATACCACCTTGATTTCAGGTTTCTTGGGAAAAGTTTCAATCTCGAGTTGTATAAGAGAACTTGATCCCCAACCCTGAAAACTCTTTGTTGAATGTTCTAGTCATGCCATTACTTTGTTCTTTCTTTATAGATAGTTGCACTTTCATAGGTGTCGTTTCTGGATTCTTCAAATTTCATGTAGCTGTAGTATTCTTGTTCCCCAGACTTTTCTAAATCCATATTCAGCTACTCCAGTGCCCAATATGCTTTGTGCTCGAATTTTATTGGTAAGTACCACAATTTTCCAAACACCATTCAGTATGGTGACATTCCAATCAGTATTTTGAAAGTGGTGCGATAAGCCCACAATGCATCGTCTAATTTTTTAGACCAATCTTTGATAGATGCATTTACAATGATTTCCAATATTCCTTTTAGTCATCTGTTTGAAGTTTCAACTTGTTTACTTGTCTGAGGGTGATAAGGTTTGGTTATTCGATGTTGTACCACATATTTGTAAAGCATTGCCTTTAATAACCGATTGCAAAAGTGAGTTCCACCATCACTTATCATAGCTCGAGGTGCTCCATATCTATTGAATATGTACTTCTTAATTAATCCCATAACCACCTTTGCATCATTGGTTGGCTTATACATGGAGAAGTTGAGACAAATAGCAATAATATTATAGCTCTTTTGTGAATTTGTAATTTTAGCGGTGTACTTATTT
>CAIGRB010088001.1:5790-20189 GCA_903798255.1 Fraxinus quadrangulata | reverse complement strand
TATAAATTAGTCTATATAAAATTTTATAATTTAATTAAAAATAAATATCTTTTAGAAAATTAAATGAAAAAAAAAGTTATAAAAATACAATTTAATTTTTTCATAGCAAAATAGAAATAAACAATAAGAGAGAGAAAGAAAAATAGAAACTAACAGAAAAAAATAAATTTTAATCATAACTCTAGTATTTGTAGAAGGAAAATAGAAAGAGAAATATTGAAAATAAAATACATATTAATTTCTTTTTTTTTTTTGTGTGTGTGAAAGTCTCCCAAAATCTTGTAATTAATGAGAGATAAATTTTAAGATTTTATTTTAGTACTTTCTGCTTAAAAGTTAGTACCATGGAGACTTTTATAAAAATCACTAAAAGTCATAAAAATTTGAATACCCGAGACTTATAAAGACTTCTAAAAAATTTTAATTTAATATACAGTGACTTTTACTTTTAGAGACTCTTTAAAAGTTTCTAAAAATCTTGATTGATTACACAAATACTTTTATACATTGAATAGATTTTTTTGATAAGTCATGTATGTAATAGTTAATGCACGTTTTAGCTTATCAAAGCCCCCTTTTCTTACAGTTCGAAAGATAAAAAAAGATATACACACTTTTCTCTCAAGTCAAAACCAAACCAATTTGAAGATTTCCAAATTCGGTAGAATGTCACAAAAACGAAAGGAAGTGAATGTATAAATTGTAAATGTCACCATGAATTATGTTTTTTTCACTCATTTCTTTCATGTTTTCATTTGGAACTAAACACTATAAGCAGCAATTTCTTAATGGAATAAACTAATCGTAAATACTTATGGGTTTGATGGTAATATATTCTGTAATGATTGTATTGAGCTCATTAGTATCACCTTACAAATCAATTTTTGATTTGCTATTTTGCAATATTAAATTTTATTTGAAGTTTACAGGGATCGACGGTGTTGGACTTGGACTTACCTTGCATCATGAAAGACTGGGAAAGTAAGTTTCGATGAATTTAAGTTCCCATCACAGCCATTGTCAATTATTGACAACTGTAATTAATGTCACTTTGTCTTTCATAATATGTTATCGTGCGACATCTAATCCTTTTTATTTTCGTTACATGAAGGATATTTGATATATGGTGCTTGCATATTCCCGTTATGGATCGAACATCATTTAAAGGTCTCTTTTTCTCTAAAAAGGAACCTGCCTTGCTGGCATAGTCCCATGGTGTTGAGTATTACTCCCTCCATCCTATATTTATATAGGCTTATTTTATTTTTCACACGGATTAAAAAATCTTATTTAATGTTATTGGAAAAGTAATTTTTGCCAAAAAAATTTCTCGTTTACCCTCATTTAATTATCAATTATAAGGGTATATTAGTAAATGAACAAAACAAAAGACTATATAATTAAGACAAAAAAATAAGGAAAGTGAGCCTATATAAATGGAACAGATGGAGTATATATTGAAACTATGTATTTCTATTCATTTTTAAGGCAATACATAAGAAGATAATCTAGTTTTTCTAAATATCCCTTTAATATGCAGACCTGGTGAAGCTTGTTGAAAGCATAGTTAGGTCAGAGTATTGCCGTTCACGAAATAGACCAATATATCTTGTTGGAGAATCTCTGGGGGGATGTCTTGCACTAGCTGTGGCTGCCCGTACTCCGGACATTGACCTTGTAGTTGTTTTAGCTAATCCAGGTTGGTGTTTATTAGGTACTAAACTACTGTAGTATGTGCATAAGAGAGTTTGATTTTCATCTATTCAGTGTCTTCGTGCAGCTACATCTTTCGGCAAATCACAGCTTCAAACTTTAATACCTTTGTCTGTAATGCTGCCTGAGCAGCTCCGTGCTGGCTTGCCTTACATGCTGAGTTTAATGACAGGTTTTCTTGCCTTAATTTCTCTTTCCAAAATTTGA
The DNA here is from genome assembly GCA_903798255.1 of Fraxinus quadrangulata. Lineage (NCBI taxonomy): Eukaryota > Viridiplantae > Streptophyta > Magnoliopsida > Lamiales > Oleaceae > Fraxinus > Fraxinus quadrangulata. The sequence continues at coordinate 18,269 of CAIGRB010088001.1, read as the reverse complement.
CTTGAAGTGGCCATGCATCCATGAAGCTGTCTATAGTCTAACCATGGGTTGATATAAAATTCATTTGTATAATGTCTACTGGTTCATGACTACAAATTTAATCTCTCCTTTTCCATTCTGATATGTAAGTATCTAAATGCATTTTAGAATAGAAAATGAGCTATGTAACTGGAGTTTGAAATAAGGGTTATGTCCCTAGGAGAACTCCTATTGGAACTTAAAATTGGGCTTGGAGGTTAATTTGGTAACAAAAAGAACGAGGATATTAATGAAGTCCTACAAAAGCTGTACCTTTGGCGTACATAAGTTTCTTTTATTACAAGTATCTTCCCTTCATTTAGATCAGAAAATGAATGTGCCTGTTTTTCTTTAAACTACAAATTTGTAGCATAGTTAGGATCTTGTTTCTATGAATGGTTTCTAGAATCTTAGATTAGTTGACGATATTGACATTGAAGATGAATCGATAAATTTTTGTCTTTTCATGCAAAATATAAATCAAATCTTCACTTCTAAAGAAAGAATTTTAAAATAATTATGATGATGAAGAGCACAGAACACTTTTGTTTACTTGAAATGTTATTATTGAAAAGGCAACTGTCAATAATTAGGTATCCCATCAACGTTACTGATGGCAACCATGGAGAAAAGACTTCCTTTGGAGCAAACAGTTGGAGAGCTATCCAAGGGTGCTGTAGCATTTTCGTCTTATCTTTCTGTAAGATTCAAATTTGAGAGAATAAGTTATGAAGCAATGTCTCCCTCTAACAGGTCTATGCATAGATGTTGGCTGGTTACATAATGATACCGTTTTTGACATATGGTTTGATGCCTTACTGTATATATCATGTAGGTTGCCTTTTAGTCATCATGAATGCACTCTAACATGTCTAGACAGGGATGCTGACTTCAATAATACTTTTTTGACATATACATTGCTGCCTTCTGCATAGCATCTAGTTTCTTTTTCTCATCGTGACTGTGATGCACCTTTTATCCCATGCCTAAAATATAAAATAATCATGGTGTTGGTTTCTCCATTGCTGAAGTGTTGTTTCATTCCTTGTAATTGCAAGATCTGTAGATTTTCAGATCAAGTTGACTTTGTTTCCTTAAGTTTTCAGCTGGTGCAATTTCGTACTTGTTATAGAATTCTAGATATTCTCATCTATTGTATTCAAGAAAATGATGATTAGCCGCACAGGTCCTGGCTGAGCTTTTGAATGTAGAGACGATTCACTGGAAGCTGAACATGCTCAAATCAGCTGCAGCATCTGCCAATTCACGTCTTCATGCTGTCAAAGCTAAAACACTGATACTTACGAGGTTCTCCAACTGTTCAGCCCTTCTGATATGACTGTATAGTTTGATTTGATTTTTCTTTCAAACATTCAGTCTTTTGCTGACTTCTCTTTAGTTACTGAGTTGAGCTTTTTCTCTCTACAATGAAGTTTTTATCTGCTTTTCTTGGGTTGAGTCATTTTATATCAGGCCCCATTCATCTTGAGATTGCTGAATGCAAAACTCAACTCCTTGTTCCTTTTGTTTTCTTCTTAGTATTAAAACTTAAAGCATTTGTTTCATGTTATTTTCTATTTTCGTTAAGTACCTTTCTATATCATGGGGCTGGATTTCTACTGTTGCAGTGGACAGGATCAGTTACTTCCAAGTAGAGATGAAGGTGAAAGACTCCGTCAGATGTTGCCGAATTGTGAGATCCGCACATTTAATGACAGTGGTCATGCCCTCTTCTTGGTATGCTGATGCACCTCTCTCTCCCCCCACGCACGACACGTACTGTTTGGAAAAAGGTTTAGGCACTAAAATCCACTCAGGTGAAGATCACTTTCTGGCAGTTGCAATAATCGTGACATATTCAATAATTATATTAAATATCAATTTTTTTTTTTTTATGCTTCTAGTATGTATAGAATAGTTATCCAAGAGGCAGAGCACAAAGGCATTATATGATTGAAGCAAAACAAATAAAGTACAACCTGGCTTCTTTACCATGCCATGGATTGACTAGGATTCTTTTCCGTTTTCTGATAATTACTGTTTCTGCAGGCTTGATTTTATAGAGAGAACACAGGCTGTTAGACACAAATTAATAGTTAATATACTTAGTTTTATCACCTTCTATAGCATTTTTTATTTGCAGATCTGAAAGGAGAGTCCGTTCTTTTGCAGGAAGATGGATTCGATTTGGTTACAATCCTAATGGGTGCCAGTTTTTATCGCCGAAGAAGACACCGTGACTATGTCTTCGATTATTTACCACCAAGCCCTTCTCAGTTTAGAAAAATCTATGAACCTCATAGGTAACTGATGTTTCTGACAATTCGCTAGTATATAAGCTGGTTTCTTTCTTGCCTGCGATATTCTGATTATCATTAACACCAAAAGCAGCAGCATAAGCTCTTTGAGCTTCCCTTCATTCATTGCTAAGCCAAGGTCCCAGGTCTCCAAGTCAGCCCACTTTTTCGAAGAATCCTGCACCCATTATTTAAAGCGATTCAACCTTCCTTAATAGCCAGATCTTTGTTTTGAACCTATGAGTTTATCAGTTCAAGAAGGACAGTCCATCTTTCTTTGTTAAATGACCGAAGTAGTCACACCATATAAAGGTTTCATTACTTTACACACGTAGCACCACCTTTAGGAAAGGGTGTTCATATAGGATATCTGTTTGTTTTTATTTATCTTTTAGTTCATTTAGGTTCACGAGGAACTATGCAGTTTATCATTTAATATAAACAAAGCTGGTAGAGGTATACTAATTTATTTTTCTCTGAACGGTCAATTTGTATTCATTGAGGACAATCAGGTGATTGTAGTTGCTAACACGAGTATATATATTTGTTTCTTCTGTGTGCTCCATTATCAGTAAATCGGTCAAAGGCCATTCCAACCTTTTTTGAAAAATTTCTTCATGAATTCTATCTCTAATTAATCCTACTCCATTGTTTTCAGATGGACTGAGGTTGCCATGAATCCTGTAATGCTCTCAACCTTGGAAAGTGGAAAAGTTGTGCGGGGACTTGCAGGCATTCCTTCTGAAGGACCAGTATTGCTCGTTGGTTATCACATGATGCTTGGATTTGAACTAGTCCCGCTGGTATCCCGGTTTTGGATTGAAAAAAATATTCTCGTGAGAGGCATAGCACATCCAATGATGTTCAACAAGTTAAAGGATGGATTATTACCCGAGTTGTCATCTTATGATACATACAGAAAGATGGGGGCGGTTCCTGTATCAGCAACTAATTTCTATAAACTTTTTTCATCGAAGTCCCATGTCCTGCTGTATCCAGGAGGAATGCGGGAGGCTCTTCATCGGAAGGTAAAGTAGTATTATTACCTCTTCTACAGTATCTCCATGATAAAATTACAATAACCATATATCCTATGTAAGTGTATGCTATCTGCTGCTTGCCCGTGGAAGCATAAATCATCTTGACACGGCTTGCTTGTTTGAAATTTTACCAGGAACATTTTTTGACCAAGTAATGGGCCATAATTTTTTCAGATGAATTCTTGTCATATGTGTATATATATAATATATATTTATTATATATCAAATTTGGGAATATTTTTCATGAATTTTCTAGCTTTACTACGTTGAAGTACATTTCTTCAAATACACGGCTGTCATTGTTCATCTCTTCTTTATTGTGTTAATTTTTTCTGATCTAAATAATTAGTTATTTGCACCATTCAGGGTGAGGAGTACAAGTTGTTCTGGCCAGAACAATCAGAGTTTGTCAGGATGGCAGCGAGATTTGGAGCAAAAATTATACCTTTTGGTGTTGTCGGGGAAGATGATGTTGGTCAAGTAAGCTGAGAAGTTTGACTTCCTCTGAAGCTTATATGTTTTACAGTATAATCACTGCTTCTCTTCTAAGTAGGAATTCTTAAGATGGTAACTAAATCAAATAGAAGTCTCAGCTTTATGAAAATGTAAATCCTGTCAACATAATCTGAAATTTTATCTGAAGTAAGGAGAATGTACGTGTATTATACAGTCGTGATCCCTGAAATTGGTGAAAAGTGAACTCCGTGAGATTAATTTGATAGTATGACAGCGGAGTACAAATAATGGCACTGTGAAAGATTAATGCAAATGGATCACAGTACGTTTGGCAAGTTTAAATTTCTGCAACATTGTTACGTTATAAATATTAATTTGGAACTGAGCTTATATTGCTGGACTGAGTTGAAGAATTTGGATGAATCTGTTTTTTCTTGTTTTACTCTTCTTACATATTTACACGACAACTGATGCTAGATGTGCTTATACGGACTCTTGTGAAATTCTTTTAGTATAGGTCCTCCTCTAATAAAGAAGTGGATTTTTTTTTTTTTTTCCTTTTTTCATCAGTTACTCTTGGACTATGATGACCTGAGCAAGATACCGTATTTCAAGGCTGGTATAGAGAAGTTAACGGATGAGACAGTGAAGTTGAGGTAATTGAATAATTGTGCAGATTTCTTTTCCTATACTCTGGCAAGATGTCACAATAGTATGTTTTTGGAAGAGCTAGTTAGCATAATTACCTCAAGTCTAAGTATGCACAGACTTTTGATATAAATTACTTTGAAATATGGTCGTGAATGTATAAACATAGGACCGATGCTGAAGGAGAGGTCTCAAACCAAGATGTACACCTTCCAATAATTCTACCCAAACTTCCCGGCCGCTTTTATTTCTACTTTGGGAAGGCAATAGAGACAGAAGGTGGTATTCTTCATTTCTCTTAATTTTTAGAGGTTCTGATCTAGTACATTCATTTGGATTTAATGTAGCTTTTAAATTGTGTTGCAGGAAGGAAGCAGGAATTGAAAAGCAGAGAAAAAGCTGATGAATTGTATTCAGAAGTGAAAAATGAGGTTGAAAGATGCATAGCTTATTTGAAGGATAAAAGAGAGAACGATCCATATCGGAATATTTTTGCACGTTTAAGTTACCAGGCAATACATGGTTTTGATTCTGAGGTCCCAACTTTTGATATATGATTATTTATCCGTTCAAGGATGGAAGCCACATAAAGATTACATTTTTTTTATTTACATTTATACTGTATTTTCATTGCCACGAGCCTCTCTATACAAACTTGAGACTCTAAGAACCATTATGACAGGTAAAAATTGCACAATCTGAAATTTTGGTTATGTAATGTAATTCTTTTTCAATCTGTTAGCACAGCAGAGCACGTCTCTGATATTATGGTCGAGGCATCATTCCTGTTCATACAATTACCGATGTAAAAAGAGTTAAAATTGCCTATTATAACGTATAGTGCCTTCTACTTTCAGGGTCTATCAGAAAGAGAATCCAGAACTTATTGATTGTAAATATCTGAATTGGTTGTTCTTTGTTCAAGAATTATTGTTTAGGCACTTGCATAATTTTTAGCAAAGAGTAGTTGGTGATTTCACATGTTAATTGTAATTCATAATTGGAATTTAATCCCCTCATACTTTTGCACTAGACTATCTGACCCAAGTTTGTTAAGCTACTGAGCCTGAACTTAAACCTGAGCCTGAGATGGTCAGAATCACCGACATATAACACCCCTTCTTCCACTGCCACACTTCCATCCAGAAAATCATTTATTAATTATTATTAAAAAAAATTAAGCTTCGTACAACACAATATTTGTGTGTAATTGATGTACATAGGTCATTAAGGATCCGCCATCGATGTTGCTATTTGATAAAAATGAGAGACTTCACTTGTATATTTGAGAATGCTTGCCTGATCATTGTTTACTTTGTCTCTATCTGCTATGGGATTACATTTACAGTTTGTATGTTTTATTTTCTTATTCTTTTTATTCTAAAAATGAAAAGTTAAATTGAATAAAACATAATATGTCTATGTTTGGTACAGCTAAAATATTATGTAGTCAACCAAATTAAAAACTAACACTAATGTCTGAAGTGCATGTTCTGAAAATCATTGTACCTAGGAGGACATGTAATAAATTTGTAACTATTGGATAACTCAACTTCAATATAGTTTCAAATTTCACAAATCCGTCATATTCCATCACCCATCATAGTTGGTAGTTATATTGTAACTGATCTTCCATGTAATCCCTATGTTGCACACTAGAAATGAAATTTATAAAACTTAAGTCATAACAATTCATTTAGACTTAGAAGCCTTTTTTTTCGCAAGTTACATAGTGATGATAGTTATCATGCATGCTACACAATGATTACGTGGAAGATCGATAGTACAATTGTCAATTAGACAGTATGTAATAGAGTGATGAAATTTGAAACTAAAAATAAAGTTTAATTACTCAATTGAAGTTTCATCAAAAGTTATAACACAATTAAAATTCTAATGAAAGCTGTACTTAAAACTACCATTTTTCTATTGATTGTGTGTTATGATGGGGACATTGCAAACTCAATGAATATATTATAAACTGGGACCTCTAATGGATAATTCTATTATTTATTTATTTTTACAAATTTTCAATTCTAAAATGACAAGCAATTATGTCAATATAGCATAACATGAATAGTTAGATCTGGTTTATAGATCATAATCAAGGACTTACGGCATCTAGGTCTAATGTGACCTAATTCACCACAATTGTGACAAGTGGGAATGAATTTAGGAACTACTCTATGTTTCAAAATTTTGAACCTTATGCCGAGGAATCCCATGTTTTGCCTTATTATTCCTACTCAACAGTTTACAACACCTAGATCTTATCTGTCATAACTCTCCACAGTGGTGACAAGTGAGGATGAACCTAGGAGCAACTTTTGGTTTCAAGTTTAGTACCTTAGGTCTAATTGAGACAGGTACCAACTTATTTTTAGAAGAAGCGGTATGAGAATTTGTTTCATTATCGCTTAAATCTCTTCTAGTCCCATCTATTTTGTTCACACTTATCATGTTATCAATCTTCTTATCTCCACTAGAGAATGATTGAAGTTGGTGATTTGATTTTTCAAGATCATCTATAAGAGTTTTAATCTTAATTTCTAAGGATTCCTTCTCAACCCTTAATTCATTCAATACTTTGGTAGACTCCTCAAGTTTAATTATAATGTTCTCTTTTTCTAATTCAAACTTATTCAATTTCTTAAAAACTGATATATTAACTTTATGTAACTTGAGACTCTCCTTATAGTCATAAGCTTCATGAATATCCAAATGATCATTAGATCCTACATCAGAATGTGATTGACTCGTCTAGATAATTTTTGGGTCAATGATCACAATTAAGCTTCCGAGCCATGAAGGAAAGGGCAAAAGGAGCCCCTCTTTGCCAAGGAAAGCCTTGAAAGCAGGAAAAGTAGGGCAATAGTTGACTCTTCACACTTACCCCATCTCAGCTTTCTTCCCTTTTAGTATCCAGGTAAGAAAGAACTTACTGGCTGTCTCTGCACCCCTACCTCCTTCCATCAACGATGTAACTATATTAGATCCGGTGTCATTCTCGAAAAGGAAGTAGGCCCACGGAATCGCTCTTCTTAGGTATTTTCTAATTGAAAGTTTAAATTTATCGCATAGTTTAGACCCAAATGCGGAACTAAACAATTGAAAGCAATAAGTCACTTATTAATTGGTTTCTAGATAATTAAGGTTAATTAATTCAATTAAATCTATGTCAATAAATTTTAATCAATAAAATCAAAACAGTAAGTAAATACTGAACACCGAAATTGATCACAGAGGAAAATCCCTAACTGAATAAAAAACCTCCGAGCAAACTTGCTAGTAAATGCTCCACTAGAAAAGTTCACTAGCAATGTAATGCCTCGAAAATTTTCATAGAATATAATTATTTATTTTGTATACTATATTTTTAATACCTTGAAAAGTTAGGGACTAACTTATATATTTTAAATTTCATTTTTATAAGAGTCAAATATTTAAATATTGATAGAGTAATGATAAATATATCAATATTTGGCTCGTTGGATAACTGGTAATTAATTATGAATATTAGATTCGAAAAAAAGTTAATTCGGATAAGTGAGACCCAAGTTATCAAGGTCGAAAGACATTGNAGGGCGAAAGATATTGCCTTAAATTGTAATTTAGTTAAGTAAAGATAATGATTTTAGAATTAGGGAGTGACACGTGTAAGGTTAATAGGTGTTAATTTTTATATATTTTTTTAAGGATTTATTATAGTACGCAAGTATGGTATCTTGTTGTATTTATTTTTTGTTTGTTAATCTTATATCTTGGTGAAAAATCTTCTGACTTGTCAAGTGTCCAATAAAGAGGTTGGTTGAGATGTGACACCTTATATGATAGAGACGTGTGCATGCAACTTACCATTTTCTATACCCTCATCCCACACGTTTCCCCACAATGTACCAACTCTTGTATAATTGCCTATGTATATAGTTACATCACATGTTAGAATAGACACAAAAATATATGTATATATGCACGGCACAAAAGCAGAGACAGAAAAGGGAAATTGTTGGAACGTGAATTTTTGTTTTGTCTTCCAAAATTAAAGCAAGTTATCAAGGAAGGAAACGAGGTGCAGTTGATTTATCCCGTTTAAATTATTTTTCTTTCATGTTGATGAAATTTTATACTTATGAAAGTTAAATATATGATATGATATTCTATGATATGATGATGTGGCCATATCGGTACAAATAATATGATATGATATGAGCTCTTACCGATTTCTAAAGATATGATGACGGTATGATTATTTCTTGACGCATGAATTAGGTATTTTATTCGGGATTGCACCAATATTTTTGTTGATGAATTTCATGCTTATGAAAGTTAAAGATATGATATGATATGATATTTCATGATATAATGTTATGGCCATTCCGGTACAAATGATATGATATGATATGAGGTCTTACCGATTTCTAAAGATATGATGACGATATGATTTTTCTTGATGGATGATTTAAATATTTTATTCGGGATCGCACCATATTTTTTTTATGTCCTACTGAGTATTCTCATATACTCACCATTTTCCCTACTCCACACAGATTAGAACGGGTCGTTGGTTGGCGGGCGATGAAGTGCAGTTGTTGTGTCTAGATTCTTGGAATCAACAAATTAAATTCGATGTAATGTGACTGAAACTTTATTCTAGTAGTAACTTTAGTTTTATTAAATTAGTTATTTTTTTCCAGATATTTTAATTTGAAACATGGAACCATGCAATTTGTTATGTTAAACCTTTGAAATCAATATTTTAAGATATTTTTATTTTCTGTCATGTATAATAAGTGTAACCTAACTAAATGATTTAGACTTTTTACTGGAACTTAGTTATAAATTGGTTCATTGATTTTTGGCCATTGCATGGTTAGGCCCCAACACAGAGAATAAATAGAGATCTTCCTGTAGCAAGTTGTTTTTCTTATTATATGTCAATGAATTGCTTTTGGTGAAACTTATATAACATACATCAAATAGTTGATACATGAATTCTGCATTAATTCAAGGATAATGTGGTTATCTCTACTGTTTACTTTTTAATTACTCAAAGTGTATCTATAAAAAATAAATAAATAAAAGAAGTATTACATAGTAAATTTGTTATATATTCCTTTAGGCATATGCTTGTTAAATGAAAGATTTTGAAAATTTCTATGCAACTTCAAGTAATCTGCAAATACATAATTTTATACGTACTTGCATTGGTAACCTGCTAAGTTTTTAAATAAACTTTTGATAATGATTTAAATTCTAAAATTTGGGTAGTTACATGCAATTAGTCCAAACACTTCTAAAACTTGCCTGAATCTGGCCACCTAACTTGTAAATCAACAAGGAACTTCTTTGGTTGTGCATGCCCGCAGTTCCCATAACTTTGGGCCATTTTTCTCTTCACGGATCATCAAGAATGAGCGCTTTTCGTTCCAAAGCACTGGAACTCCAAGCATCTCTTCTCAAACTTCAGAACTTTGAATTGGAGAAGGTCGAGTTTTATGTTTTGCTATTTTATAAATAGATCTTTCTATGTTTTGATTTGTGGTAGAATATAGAAAATTATAGCTCAATCTATCAAATTATGTTTGGGATGAATTACTAATAACTAATCAAGAGAACTTTGGAATGTGTTTTGAATATTCAAATAATATTCTCTATAATGAAAATAATGATCCAATACACCTTTGGGACGATCTAGGTTTGGGTATTTATAATATGAGGTGTTTTGGGGTGAAATAGGATAGGAAAACAACCTGTTTAATCGAAATAGGATTTACTGGATATATTCGATGCTCGAGCATCAGGGTTCTGCTTCAATTTGGGTTGCGTCGCTTGAGCGGGATAGCCAGTGGTTGGCTAGCGCCTGTAGGTCAATTTTTTGATCTTCTTGAATTGTCTTCAACTTCTCTTCGGACTCTACCAACCCAATTGTTTTGACTCTAATTGCAACTCAAATAACCTATATTTTAGAGACTCTTTTGACTTCTATTACAGCTCAAATAATTAGATTTTAGATACGGATAAAGTCAATCACAAATAATGTGTACCTGTTTGGAGCCCATTTCGTGGGGAAAAAAATGAATTTTTGTACCGTTGAGTTCCAATTTCAACCACACTTTTTGACTTTTATCTCACATTGGTGGGACCTACCTCACTATCTAACGGTCAAAAATTCCATTTTTTGGACCAGGCTCCAAACATAGTTAATTCCAATCTGACCTAACAAGGACAACTTTGCAAGAATGCTAACAATATACTGAATCTGTTGATCCACGGGACAATCTTAGCTATCTCTACCTTGATTATCATTTCAACTTGAAACCTATGAAGACCAACCGCTTTTTTACTGAGTGACCTCGTAAGGATTTGCATCAGTATGAAAGTTATATTCGCTTGTAGCCTTGTTTGATTTTCATCAACTATGTGGTAAATATTTCACTACCTACAATTTTGTCATGGTAAAACATTAATTCCTGCTCTGTCAAAATAAGTATCTATTACACCTGAGGTCACATCTCGCCTTATCAACCATGTTGTGATGGAGCTGTTAGTGAAGCTATACAACAAATCTCATCTTTGGAGAAGTCGACTGACGAACACTTTATTATATGCTGAACTATTTTTTTCTTTCAAGAACACTTGTAGTGCAACTACTGATTCTTATTCGCAACATCTTCATCTTTGTTGAATAATTTACTTTCTTGCATTACATTAGCCTATCGTTTCTTTCAAAGATGAACTATCAACAATATTTAATTGTTGTTCTTGCAGATTTTCCAAAAGGCAATATTAACTTCAGTACATGTTGCTACCAAATTTGACGGGATGTACAATCAAATCTCTCCGAATTTATTAGGGGTCGTTCTCTTCGTATTTCAGTTTTGAGTTTTGAGTTTTGAATTCATTTTGTGTTTTGTATTTTGAGTGTATGTTTTGAAATTGCTGAAAAATACGTTCTGTTTGTCATTCTGAAAAACTGTTTCTCAAAACATAAAAATGAAAAACGCTTTTACTTTGAAATTTTGAGAAATTTTTTTTATAATATTTTATTCAAGAAATCTGATTATTCAATAAATTTCAATAGTTCAATTTTAATATAGTATTAAATAACATATAAATTTTGAAGTTGGTGAATCTTAAAATATTTTTTTATAGATGTTAAAAACACAACATAAATTTAATTTTTGGCAAAACAGTTCATTCAACACGATTAGAAATTTACGTGTCATGACAAAACAAGCAGATACTGCACAAAATATAAAATAAATCTACGAGTCATGTACGACGTTTTGAGTAGTCGTTCCACATGTGTGTAGAAATTTGATCCCTGACTTGTCCCATTTGAGCTGTTTGACTAGCATCAAAATGTATGACTTCTTGATCTTGACCTAACTCCGGTATATCTTGAAACACTATATTCTCCTCTGAATACTCAGCGAACAACCTATCTAAAGCGTGCTCCTGGCGAATAAAGTTGTGTATTGTGCAACGTGCAGTAGGAATTTATCTTTATCTACTAAGAGGATAATTGGTAATCAATTTCAAAATAGGAAATCTTGCCTTTAAAACTCCAATGCAATGTTCAATAATGTTACGGCACGAGGAGTGTCTATAGTTGAACAATTCTTCCTTTTCTCGTAGTCTTCCCCGTCCAACATAGTCACGCAAATGATATCTTTGACCTTGATAAAGAGCAAGAAATCCAGGCATATTTGGATAGCCAGAATCAGCAAGATAAAATTGATCTGTAAAAAAAATAAAATAATAATACGACTCACATAGTAGAACATTATAGATACATTCACAATAATTATTTGAAGTATACGAATATACCTCCTCGTGGCATTGGAAAGTTATTCGATGTTCTTGTGACTGCGTCAACAAACACTCGAGAATCATTAGCAGTGGCTTCCCAGCCAGAATACACAAGCGTGAATTTCATATCGAAATCACACGTCAACATCACATTTTGAGTTATATTTGTTTTCCTTCCACGAAAAGATGTTTGTCTGGATGCAGGTGC
>CAIGRB010087991.1:56813-70239 GCA_903798255.1 Fraxinus quadrangulata | reverse complement strand
TACTTGTGAATTTTACAAAATGTGTCATTTTTGACTCAGAAAAGTAAAATTTTAAGCAAAATAATAATAATAATAAAACCCAAACAAAGGCACTATACATAGAGGTTTCATTTAAGATTGGAAAAATGTAAATTCTACCCGACTACCTGACATGGAATTTTTTTATTAGGTTCAAGGGCTTTATCCTTTTGACAACCCTAATTTAACTTTTGTCATTATTTTTTTATACGAGAGGTAACAATACAAGAAGTCTGATTCTTAAGAAATTGGGTTTTCTAAGTTGTTTTATCTATTTATTAAGTTTATTGTTAAATATATTACATCGTAATAATCACTTCAAGTAGTGCTTTTTGCGCTAAAGATGAGTATAAGAGACGATTGAATCAAATACTTATATTAACCAACGTTTGGATACATTCGTTACTATTCATCTTTATTTTTTGGAACTCGCTATATTTCTTTTTATAAATATGAAAAATTTGGTGTGCATGTATATATAAGAATATTCACACAAGACACCTGAATCTCATTAATTAATATATATTTGAATCTCATTAATTTATTAACTAAAAATGAACCTTTGAATATTCATGTATCGACCAATAATCATTTAGGGTTTATTTCGATGCAAAATTTCCAGATAAGAAACCTAAATTTCACCTAAAAAACCAAAGTGGCATCGATAATTTTTAAGAAAAATACACGTCAAACCAATTAGAATCATCCAAAAATTACAATCAAATACCCATCAATCTTCCCCATTTCGCATCCATCCCCCTTTGCAAACACCAGAAAAAGTTAAAAAGTAAAATTTTGCATACCTGATGTTATCAAGAGCTTTCACGAAACCGAGGAGGAGCCCTCGGGATGGCGAAACCAGTCTCCGATCTGCATCCATATTACATGAATACGAAGATTTCATTTTCGGATTCATGGAAGATATTCCAGTAATTTCGTTCCACGAATCTGAGAATAATCACACTAAAACGAACAAAAGTCGTGATTGTACATCGGAGTCTCAAATGACGCTCCGGCTGGTTTTGAGGGCATCTGTGGGGGTGATGGGGGAGAGCCGATTGGGGATAACTGAAAAAGTGGTGCTTTTGGGGGGAAATATTTGTGCACTGAAAAGGTTTAGGAAAGTTAGTGTTAGGAGAAGTGAATTTGGGAGAAGGATTCAGAAACTGGCTCAAGTGGGGAATCAGTGTGAATTTCTTGTGCCTATCAATGCTTATTTGTTTGCAAAGAGGATCAAGTTTGTGCTTTATGATTATTATCCCATGGGAAGCCTGGCTGATTTGCTTTATGGTACGTTAATTTCTTCGCATGTTATTATTTTAATTTCAACTTGTCATGCAAATACATCAAGATCTTAGTGTTAATTCAATCCACTTAATTATTTGTGTCTTTGCATAAATTCATGGTAAGCTTTATCAGAGTCCAGACCTACGTAAGGAATGTTAACATCTTACTATAACTAAAAGGCATCAAAAACCTACTAAAGCTCATCAAAATTTCAGTGGGAACAATAGCCTCACGGTCACGGGGACAATGAAGCTGAGGCAGCAACTTTCCAATTTTGACTTTGGGTTACTTCTTGTGGATTATTGGTTTTCCTATATAATTGATTTCCCCATGTCTTCTTCATCAATGTCTGACAATTCCCAGGTGCAAGAGAAGAAGGCCAAACTGCTTTACTTTGGAAGCAACGCCTCAGGATTATCCAAAGCATTGCTAAAGCAATTCAATTCATCCATTCACTGCACCCTCCAAAAGACAAGCACTTGCAAATGAGTGTCCATGGCAACATCAAGGTCTCCAATATCATGATCAACATCGACTTCACCGCCCATCTGTCTGATTACGGCTTTGCACAACTGGCTGAACTGATGGAATTTAACGACACCGGCCAGGTTTCACCATCTACGCCACCCGAACGCCACCAATACGATGAAACATTATCTCAGAAGAGTGATATGTATAATTTTGGAGTTGTATTGATGGATATATTAGGTTGGCCTAAGGTTCCCGGGCCGGAGAAAAAAGATTTATTTGAATTTTCTCTTGATATAAAAGAGCAAAAGCATGCCATGAAGGTTTTGGAAATTGCATTGGATTGTACAAATATTGTGCCAGATGAAAGGCCTCCCATAGAAGAGATTATCAATCGTCTATGGACAATTTAAAATGATGGAATAGGATGTCAGAGAGTGTGTATTTTTTTTTTCTACCAAAACATTTGGATATGTAAAATTTATTAAACAAAAGTTTGTAAATGTTTTTAATATATAAAAACATTTTTGGAGATCCTTGAAGCATGTATTATTTATGACCTATGAATGTTGAAAACAAATTTATCGAATGTGCCCTGATTGATTATACATGTGATGTGTAATTTTAGTAATGTAACGATAATTTCGTACGTTGAATTAAAAAAATGCCTTTCAACTTGGTACATTAATCGAATATTAAATACAACATTCACTATCAAACTTACAATTCATGTCTTTAATTAAGGCCTGTAAACTTATCCATTCATTTCATGAATTAAAAGCATATAGTTAATTGGCTAAAAAAAAAAATTAGTATTCGATTTGCATTATTGTTAACAATATCTTTCTCCAATTTCGTTTAGATAAAGTGGGCATTAAATAACATTTATGCTATATAATAAGAGGAAGAACGGTCAAGTATTTATCACATTGTTTGAGGAGTTTTTTAGCGTCCATCATTCGAGATTTAATTTTCGTTGCATCGTTGGTGGTTATTTTATAATAATTCAAGAAATTCTCACAATAGACTTAGTCAAGGAATCATAGGCATTTAAGTATTCTTGATGACTTGACTTTTGAGAAACCCATCAGGTTAAAGGAGTGTATTAATTTAAATATTTATTAAGTATAGGTATCTTTTGATTGGCTTAAATCAAGTACATTTGACTTAAAATTTGAAGGAAAAAGTACATTTTCATCGTCCATAAATTTCGAGGAGAGAAAAAAAAAAAAATCGAAAGCATGCTCAACATGGGAAAAAATGGAGCAAAATGAAGATTTTAAAAAGATAATTAGCACGTTGATAGATAATAATGTACAAAATTTAAGAAGAAAAATACGTATGTAATTATTTGGTGTCACATTCACTCTTATTTAATTAAATGATTTAAGTGTTACAAATATTAAACTTGAGATGTATTTAATTTGAATGTTGACTTTGCTTCCCTAAGCGTGTGCTTGACAGTGTCAAAAGATAATTTCACGAAACCCGAGGAGGAAAGAAACTTCGAGCTAGAATCACGGTACTTTCTTAAGCACGAATAGAATATGTGGTCAAATATTATAGTTCAAATGCATATTCCATAACATGTAATTGCTTGCAAATATGATTTAACTGTATAATTGCATGTATCCCATTTTTAAACGAGAAAAAAGTTTTCCTTTTTTTTTTGTTAACAGTTGAAGGTGAAGTAGAGCTTTCTTTTTAAATTATTCTATCGCTATTATTAATAAAATATGTCATAGATAATGGTTTACAAAAATAATCCATAGGGAAACTAAATGGGATTTGTCAATGAAAGCGTTTTAACACTTCTATGATTCATGTTAAATTATTTAGATGACTGTTCCTTTGACTATGATTGAATCAAATTTTATTGTACACTTTAATATATTACCATACAATGGATTTTAGGAGGTCGATTATTTTTCCTTACAGTGAGAATATGGTTCTTATTCAGTACAATGGAAGTCTGGAGTAACTCCCATGTTGATTGTCAATAGTTGTAAATTTTAGGAGATCGATTGTTTTCATTACGGTAAGGCATTATGTTGAAAGTCTAGAGTGTCAAAGTCGAGTGGATGCCATATTGACTGTGAACCATTGTAAATTCACGAGGACTTAATTAATAACATTTAACCCTTATCTATAATATTTGTCTATTTAGGTAAGGAAATGACTAAAGAAACCCTATAATATTTGAAGGTAGACTTTAGTTATAAATAGCCACCTAATGGGCTTATAACACCATCTCTCAATACACTTGAAGTGGAAGGAGTAGTTTTCAAGTTTAAAAGTAAAAAAGTGGTGAATGGTGATGGATAACAACAAGAGAGAGCTGCATTTTGTTTTCATGAATTATGATGCCGAATATGAGCGCCTTCGATCTAACAGGTCAGTTTTCTTTAAACCTTTGTTAAATTAATTTCTTGATGAACATCTAATTCTCATCTTCTTATCCACAATGTGCATATGGCGGACATGTTTTAGAACAAAGAGAGGGGCACAGGAGCTTGATTTGTACTTGAGTAGAAAACACGACGACATTTTGGCAAAGAACCTTGAGCCAGGAAGCTACAAGAAGACCCTCTCTTTGGTTATTGTCGATGGTTTCGCAGTAGAAATCACCGATGAGCAGGTAAAATCATTGATGGATCATGTATGTCTTTGTATACTTGTGTGCATTTTTTTAAAAATTTTAAATGTAGTTTTGAGGCTGAGATTTTTTTTTATTTTTTTATTTTTTATTTTTTCTGTGCTATCAGGCCAATGTGCTTAGATCTGCCAATGAAGTGAGGATTGTGGAGAAAAATCAAGAGCTTGTTTAGTACTATTTGATTGCAAGAAAAGAAAGAAAGAGGAAATGTACTTCTAATTAAATGCTTTAATTGATGATATTATAAATGATCAGTTGATGCATTTCACATATATAAGTTATCAAATTGAATGCAATCCTTTTCTATCTGTGAAAATCTCGCTAGAGTGCTTTTTTTTTTTTTTTTAATCAGAATGATTCTCAGCGAGTTTATAACAAGCGATCCCATTTCATGACGGTATAAAAATGGATCAAAGAGTGGTGGGCACTTGAGATGAGGCACATTTATAGGCTTTTCTCTCCACTTTGTGTGGTTAAGGTTATAAAGGAACAAAAGTAGTGTTTCTTGCACTTCTTCTGCTTAAAACAAAGGCTGCCATTGTGGGGGGTCCTGTACTATTGTCATCACATGCATTCGTGCTTAATTTTGGTTCAGAGAATTGAAGTCCTCACTTCATTTCCACATTCTAAGGCTCAAATCTGTAGCTTATATCGCAGCGCAGTTGAGAATTTTCCTCTTAGAATTAACTCAATTAAGATATTAAGACTCGTACGAGAAAATCTAACGTTAAACATCAAGAGATCACATTTGTGATCGATCATCACTAGACTTCGGAAATTTTAGAGTTGCAAACGGGATTGTGTTGGACCTTAAATTATCTACCCTTCCCGTGCTTTGTCGAGCCAAGTTGAGCCTACTTGATGTACAGTTTTATTTGCCTAAGTTTTGTTTAATGCATGCCTCCATCGCTCAATTTCGATGCTCGAAATGTACCAAACAAATTGTATTTAAGTGCGTGAAATGTAACGAAATGCACGACCCAAAAATGCTATCAAACTCATGAAATGTATCAAAATGCATGAAAACATACAAAATTGTGTGAAATGTATCAAAATTTGCGAAATATACGAAGACAGACTAAAATGTCCCAGAACTATGCTTTTCACATGCCGGGCCGATCCAACCCAAAGGGCCCTACAAAAAAAAAAATATTTGAGTCTCTTGACCAGGGAAATTAATGACACTCGTGTATGAATGATGGTGCAGAAATATATTTACACTCGTGTGCCAACACGTGGATTCTGCTTTCGGGACCTCTTTTTTAATCGACCGGCATTGCCACTCCTCTACAGCTACGAAAATGAAAAAGATTCTAAAAGATAAGTATATAACTATTGTTCTTTTAGTCTAAAATTAATTTGACTTTGCCGGGATAAAAGAAGAACATTATTTGTAACTTTTTAGTAGAGATTTTATATTATTACTAACAACTAACAAGCAAAGTCAACTTAAAAATAGTTAATATTGAATTTAAATATTTTTAATCATTTTCTCGATATGTTTAAAGTGTTAATTATAAGCATAGTCACCGTACAACCACATTAAATTAAAGATCACGTGCATGCAAAAACAAAAACAAAAGCAAATGCATCCATCAATCACTTGTGATCTTGAGACAAATTTGTTGTAATATGAGAAAAGTGAGATAAGATGAAACGTAAGAGTTTGTGACATGCTCTCGCCACCGATGGAAGTTACATGTACATGGCTAGCGCTATCCACTCTCTTCCCTAGCACTTCGGATTTCACATTAAATTTCAAAGTCACCTTAGAAGGCCTCGAGGGAGAGTGCACAATGCAAGTCAATGGGATCACCATTTTGTTTGAAAGACTTTGAGTTGACTTATTCGCTCGAGTACCTCTAAGTAAGGGAAACTTCACATATAAAAAGTTGAAATGATCAAACCAGAAAGTCATTCAAAACGTGATTGAAAACCAAGGGTGTGGAGAAGTAACAAAACAAAGTTTCTTCATTCTCCCTTAAAAAGCTTCTGGCCTTGGTCACCATTAATGAACCCAAAAATTTGGGTTTTGCATGGCTCAAATCAGACGCCCTCGAGGGAGAGTGAACAAAGAAATGCATTGGTATATGAAATTCTTCTCTTCCCTTATTGGTCTAAAGATTAATTTGGTTGAGTCACATGATTGGATTACAACTCCTTTATATAAAATGAGTAGGAAAGATAAGGAAAATAGACTAGGCCTCCATATCTTAGGCACTTGGCGTTATTGACCAAAATCAAATCTCACAAAAAGGTGAGTCCATTTGTTTAAAATAGCATTATCATATGGTGAAAAAACCGGCCAAAATTCAAAAGCAACGTTGACTTTTGTAAATCAGATCCATTCTAGATTAAAGATTTATGTTTGCATTTAATAACTCAGGCATGAATAGAAATTGGCCCCTAATAACATTGCAAGGCAAACAGACAATAAATCAAAACTTAATCCATAAGGCACCAAACTTAATGTCTTAGTATGATTTTGTGAAGATAAAGGTGTAAAGTGAATTATATCGACCGTAAAAATTGAGGCCACCACTTCACAAGCTTTTTAATTTTCATGTTGTTTTTTTATTGAGTTTATACAAAACAATAAATAAAATAAAATAAATTCAAGATGGGTATTGGGGTATGGCATAGAGCCTTTAGCTGCTTTATGCCTTGGCAGATAGTCCAAACTCATAATTTTATTTTTTCACGAAAATGTGTTCGATTACGGTAATTGTTTTGGTCTGACCCACTTTGTCATCTCTAGCGGAAGGTCCGCAAGTACCTGCTTCTTTCACTATACTTTTGACCTTAAATTCTTCTTTTTAAGTAGCATATATTATGACATTTTTTTATTCCCTTTGTTCTTGTTTAATCTCTATACATCTTATTGCATTTCTTACAAATTGGACAGGGGTTCTTCATAATGGAATCCGAAAAAGTGTATTAAGGGTGCCTTTTGCATGATAGTTGTGTGTGGAGTTTTTTTTTTTTTTTTTNATGAGTAATATAATATATTTTAACAAATCAACATATGGTATGAAAAGAAAAGAAGAAATAAAACTCGTTTTAGCGACGCCCGGGGCAATTTTCCAAACAAGGGCGCCAGCATTGGACGTTCTGCTTCTGTTTTCTCCAGGCGCCCCACTATTGGGTTTGATTATTCCAAAGATCTTTTCACTATCCCAAAATCATTTTTCAAACTAAACTCACAATCCATAATGAAATTTAATCTCCATTAATTAGAACTCTTAAAACCAAACATCCTTAAACTTCTTCTATTCAACCAAATACCATATCATATGGAATTTGGGTCCACCACAACAAATCTCCACCTTAAACCAAATTCTAACACAGTGAATTTAACACACATCTCCAAGTAAACACCATTCCTCATCTTCCAAACAAGTTCCAATGGATTAAATTAATGACAAATACAAACTAAATTCAAGTAATGTTCAAATTTAGTAATGAGAAATATCAACAGGATTATCGTTGATATCAATTTTGCTCATCACAATATCACCACAAGCAATTATATTACGTACAAAATGATACCACATTAATATGCTTAGTTCTCTCGTGAAATATCTTATCCTTAATCAAGAAAATAGCACTCGACTATAACAATATACTGTAGAAATTTGCAAGTCTTCACTGATTTCACCAATAAATTATCTCAACTACATAGCTTCCTCACATGCCTATGTAATGGCTATGTACTTTGCATATGTTGTAGACAAAGTTATTGTATTTTACAAAGTAACTTTCCAGTTAATAGCACAACCTCCAAGGGTAAACACATACCCTGTAAGTGATCTCTTCTTATTAAGATTTCCTACATAATCTGAATCCACATATACATTGACTCTATCTGTATTTCTAATAAAATGTGAACAAGTATTAGAAAAGCCGCTCAAGTATATGAATATTCATTGCACTTCTTTTCAATGTTCATTGCCAGGATTTGTCAAATTGACCACGATTGTTCCTTAACCTCCAATGTCTCAAATGTTCCTTAACCACAAATGTCTCCAAATTGGCCACAATTTCTTTGAACATAGCTAAGTAATCATTTAATGGCGTACATTCAAACATCCGGTGAGAATACAAGCGTTGTTTCAAGTGTAGCTTGCTGGTCAAACTCTTTGTCATACAAAATTGCTCCATTTTCAACCACAACACAGCGACATTTATCTCCTTTAGAACATCCTAAAAAATTTGATTTGAAAAATGTAATTGAATTTGAGATTGAGCTTTCCGATCCCTACATTGCTTTTCATCATGCGTCTAGGTTGAAGGCATCTTATCAAAACCAAGCAAGGCTTCCACCAAATCTATCTGCGCCCGCTTGCATCTTCACGCACCAAAAAGTAAATCTCGTATTTCGATTCAATAATAGAATATCATATTTCATTAATGTCATGCGGAAAACAACATTGCTCTGATACCATTTGCTATGAATTGTTTGCAAGATAATATCAATAATGAAATAAACAAAACAAATAAGAACACTAAGATTTATGTGGAAAAAAGAAAACAAAAAAGGCAAAAAAAAAACTCGTCACGGTGGCCTTGGGATTTTCAGAATGGCCATTTGCTTTAATTGCATATAAATTGGTGCTTTTACTGGAGAGTATTAACAAAGGCAGGGGTTGAGCCAACACCCGGCGAGGGGGCACGCGTGCTGGGCTTTGTTGGAACAGTGGAAGGAAGGAAGAAGTCGACGACGAGCCATGATTTCTGGGTTTTTTTTAGTATTACCATTTCATTTGGACGCATTCCACTGGGCCTGTGGGCATTTTAAAAAAAAAGGCCCAATCCATGAATATATACCCAATTACCCAAACCAAATGGATTTGAAATTGAAGGCTGAAGTTGTGAAGCAGAACGTTACGCAGCAAACCCTCCTCCAAGCTCCAGTTCCACGCCTGATGCCTCCACCTCCTGCTCCTGCTGGCAGTTGCTGGCGATGATGTCGACGAGACGTCGTTGACAAACTCCGGACTGATAGACCTTCCGTGAACAGTGACTAGTGAGCGCCTTTCTCCTTCACTCTCGGTCGTTCTCTCTTTTTATTTTTATTTTTGGTGGAAATGGGGGTGGGGGTTTGGTTTTATTTATTATTTATGACTTATGGGTTATTATTTATGTTCTATGAGTTAATTGACAATTTAGCATTCAAATGAGAATTGTGAATATGTGATTTGTGATAAATAATTTATGTTGTATGAGTATGAGTTATAATTTATCATTTATGAGTTAATTGACAATTTAGCATTCAAGTGAGAATTGTGAATATGTGATTTTTTGATAAATAATTTATGTTGTATGATATGTAATTGTCAATTTAGCATTCAAGTGAGAATTGTGAATATTTGATTTTTTGATAAATAATTTATGTTTTATGTGTATGAGTATGAGTTATAATTTATCATTTATGAGTTTTGATTTGGTATTTGAGAATTTAAATTTAGGAAATTAGGGTAAGTGAAAAAAATCAATTGAAAAGATGTTGAATTTAATTCAATCATGTTAGTCTGTTTTTTAATCAATTCTAATTGAAAAATAAATTGAGGCATTTTTCAAATTATGGAACAATTTTTTTAACCGAAGCGAAAGTCCATACCTAGTTTTAGTGGTGCATCCAGTCTCGTAATTGCTTCTAGTCAGTTACATATATATTGAATAATTTTTAATATTATTTAATTAAATATTTACAAACAACTTTGCTATTGCGATCATTGATTGTCGACGGTCAATGATCAACAATCAAGATCCGACTGATCCGCCCTAGCTGAATTTAGATCTTGGATTTGCCATAGGTACTTTTGTAATGAATCTGGTGCAAATATTGGACAAATTTTGATTATGTGCATTGGGCATCTACTTCATGTATGCAATTAATAATTATATTTAAACACTTATTTGGATCCCTAAATTTACTTAAAAGTTGATTAATTAAGCAAAATTTCTATTTACTAATATTGTATTTGATTTTTATAGATTAAATCCCTAATTTGAAAATTTTTTAAACAAAAGGAAGTGATTTGGATCATTGATGGGACAAAAAGATGGTGGAAGGTTCGGACTTATTTGTCATTGGAATATTGACCTAGCCGCGGGTTTCCTAGTTAAAATTAAGGGCATATTGGTCTTTTTAGTCAGAAGAGGACCAATTACACGCTAAAACATACTGCCTCCGTCCCCATTTATATAGACTTATTTTGTTTTTCACACGAATTAAAAATCTTATTTAATGTTATTGAAAAATCATTTTTTGCCAATAACATTCCTAGTTTACCCTTATTTTTAATTATTAATAACTAATAGTAAATTATTATTGGAAGTAGTAAAGAAATAATGGTATATTAGTAAATGAACAAAATAAAACATTCTTAATAAAAAAATCAGACTATATAATTAAGACAATAAAATAGAAAGCGAGCATATATAAATGGGACGGAGAGAGTATAAATTAGGAATGTCCGTGCCAAGAAACAAACACCATTTCCACTGAAAATAAAGGTTAGGAACCATTTGCGATATAACTTTATTTTTAATCTTTAATTCAAGCACAGTTTTTATCCTTAACAATTACATCACTGGTTCATTCCAGTGAATCATCCTACAAACCTTGCAACTTCCAAATCCATAACTCGACTAGGTGAATCGATATATTACAATATCTACATTATCAGGGATGGAGATAGGGGGAATGCCATTTTTTTTTTTTTTTTTACATGTAAAAAAATTTGTCATGTAAAGTTTTACTTGTCCTCTCCTACCTTCGTCTCTGTACATTATTGTACATTACGCATACGCATATTCTCAAGCAAGCACACAATTTCCGTATAAAACCATCAATTGGAAAGACATTATTCCGTTTTGATAATGTAGCTGGCTAGTTACATAAAGAAATTGAATTGGAATAAGATGAGAATAAAAGGTATGGTGTATAATGCTGGAATATTGAAAACAAAAGGTCCTTTGTCTTTTGGAGTAAAAAGGAGATTCGAAGTAGGACATAATGAAAGTGGAAGAATCCCACCGACTAGATCTACTCGTATATATGTTCCTTCTATTGGCAACTAGCAAGTGCTATATTCACACAAAGAAACTCCCAATTCCCCATTGCCTTATTTCCAAATCAATGGCCTCCGTGCAATGCAATAAACCCTCTCAAGACACCAACACCCACCATGTCCAATCTTCAACCCATAAGACCAACACCGAACACTGTTTCGCCAATAAAGTGAAGGAGATGGCCGGAAAAATGTTTTCCCATGAGCACAATCACAAAGAAAATCGTTGCCAGAAACAGGCGCATGGGCAAGTGCATAATGCAGCTGCAAAAACTGAGAAAGAGGAAAGGCATGGGAATAACTGCATGCCTATTATACGCGAACACATGAATATGCACAAGCATAAGAACAAGACCAAGAAGAAGAGCAAGGAAGGAAAACACACTGATAGCAGTGATAGTAGCAACAGTGACAGTGATAATGATGCTCGTAAAAAGAAGGTACTTTCATATTCTAAAAGCTTAAAAACCTTAACGGTGAACACATTTATTTATTTAAATTTAGTCTTGTGCACTTTAATATTTCATATGACTATGAATTCCAAAGTTCATACACTATCTAACAATGCTACAAATAATTGAAGTTATATAAAACTACAAATTGAACTTTATTTCAAATTTATAAATTTGAGGTGAACTACGTAAATTTTCCTTTACGAATTATGCTCGGTTTAGGACTAAGATCTAATATAAATAGTTATTTTTTGCAACTACAGTAAAATACGTGTACGAACACACTCGTACGCACATGGCACATGTACTTCAAATTAGAGTGCAACTGTTGAATTAATCAGAGATCTTTCGATACTAAGTGCTCATATTTTGTTTCAACAATATATTTACTGCCTAAGCTTTCTGATTTTTGTATGCAGGATTGAAGAGAAGGACCATTCTGAAAGATCAAACTATATAATGGATTGAAATATATATCTAATAAGATAATTTATAAATGAGAGAGAAATAAAAGAGAATGAAGTTACTATGTATAATGATGAAAGTTTTATATATTTATACTACCGTGCTTCTTTATCTATCTCATTTAAAATTACATTCACGATATTAGGCAATTCTCATAAGATCCTGCCGTCCTTTTAACAATACATGCCATAAAATTTTACCTTACATAATTTGAAATCTATTTTCTTTATTTTGAAGTATTATTTAATAACACAAAGCATGTTAAGAAAGTAAATTTTTTTTCCAGAAAAATTATTAGATGACCAAGAATATTATTTTGTTTCAAGTAATAACAGGAGACCGAAGAAGTAGTTGAGTGCAACCTTGTCTTCAGATATCTCCATTCTCTCTTATTCCTAGGAGGAATAGACTACAAGTCCAAAGTCAAAGGATTTGGGCTTTTTTTTATCTACCTCTCAAGTCTAGAGCGACAGGCCTCAATAGCTTATCTTTGAGCAAAATAAGCGCTTGACCCATATATAATCTTTCTAGAGGAAATAATGCATAATCGATAACTTCTACATATAGGAACCACATTTCATTACTGACAAATTCCCTCAAATATTTCATAAATCAGGTGGTAAATAATAATAATAATAAATTAAGTCCTTGTTTGAGCCACATTATTTTTTCAATTCTCATTCTTCTACTCATTTTCAACCACACATTTTTCAATAAAATAATATTTTACATCACATCAATAACTTTTTTCTTTTTCAACCACATATTCTCCATCAATCTATTATTCTAAAATATATTCTTTTAAAATAATGTGGCTCAAACATTACCTAAATTTAATCTACATATTTACCCCCACCCCCACGAAATTTTTACAGAAATTGAAAACAGACGATTACACCCATCCCATGGAACCACCCACCCCATCCCCCACCTTCACACCCAAAAAAATTCAGAAATTTAAAATTGGAGATTACACCATATCCCACGGAACCACCCTATCCTAC
>CAIGRB010087991.1:44576-55619 GCA_903798255.1 Fraxinus quadrangulata | reverse complement strand
CTAAAATTTTTCAAGTCATTGTATGTAACTAAGTCACTGGCTCGTGTTATCTGTGACTTATTGTGATTAAATTTGTATTCAGTGTGATTAATTGTGGTCAAATTTGTCTTCAATGTGACAAGATCAATATTAATTATAACGGTATGTGATCAAGTTACAATCGATCACAATTAATACAAAATTGGTCACAACCAATCACAATAAATGCATATTTGGTCGCATAGGGTCACCACAAACATATATGCACACACTGCAGACCAGCATCACAATCAACCACCAATGACCACCACCATCATCTCCAACGCACCACCACTACTGCCTTCAACTCAAATTTACGACCATAAATACTACCTTCATTGACATATGTTATTAGTGACTAACTATGACCTACTTTGTCTTTAGTGTAACTGTTTGTGACCATGTTAGTTTAATTTGTGACTGTATATAACCAAGTCACCTACAGTCACAATTAACATGGATCTGGTTACAAATAGACACAAAGAAGATGGACTTGATCACACCTGATTTCTGTCGTCGCCACCACTCCCAACAACATTGAGAACTTAATGCACACCACCAACACCTTCGACCAATCCAAATACCACCACATGTAGATCACACTACTCGTTATGGCGCGCCACCTTTGAAGCCTCCAATCACCAGCCAACCACTACCCAAGTTGTCGAACTCTACCATTAGCATGACCACCTCAACATCCTTTACAAATCCCAACCAACATTTCGACCTAATACCATTCCAAATGCACTAAAAATCAAGCCAAAAACTAGTAGATATGAACTTTTTTTGGGAACACCACCCTCTCCTGCGATGCCCATGCATGTACCACTACACCGGTCGACCATACTCATCAAGGAGCATCTATTCATGGTCTTATATCGTCGAACAACACACAATCCAAATTTACAAATCTATTCTTCTTACCCAGCCGAAGACACACATTTCAGTCTTAATGTTCGGCCCGATAATTAGCCACAAGGTCGCGAACCACCTTCTCCGACATCCCCACGCCATGCCGCATTAATTGCTACCATGGGCTTCTATCAATTTGATTAGAAGATAGAGAAGGGTAGGGTTGGATGGGGGTGTGGGGATGGGTACGGAGGGGGGGAGAGAGAGAGAGAGAGAGAGAGAGAGGGTAGGGGGTGGGTGGAAATGGGATAAGAGATGATAATGGTATGTATGTATAAATTATATTAAAAGATAATTAGAACCTGGTTATTGAAAACAAAACTATTAAAATTTATTTTTGAAATGGAAACTTTAGGAGTAGGGTTTGAGGTAATTTTCCCTTTTCTTAAACATTTGATTTCATGCCACTTTGTCTCGACACATGGAGTACATCCAAAAAATTCCTTTTCAAGTGATTTAAAGCATAACAATATACTTTATAGGCAGGACAGAAAGCTCGCCGTTTGTTTCTATTAGAGTCACGAACAAGTATATTATGGTCACCAAAGGGAAAGACTTACAAATTGCTATATCTTTGGATCCTCACATGGGTCATTTTTCGAGCCTTGCTTCTTTCTTAACATTGAATTATATCTAAAACCCAACAAGAATAGAGGAGACTGATTTCGGTCAAGTTCTTTTATAAAAATTGTTGGTCGCTACTTAAATCCTTGTTCCATGAATCGGTCGTTGATCGGACTCTAAGCTCGTGAGAGGCCTACTCAAGAGGAATGCGAAGTTCCCTTGCACTTAAAACATAATTTAGAATAGTGTACTTTTACTATTTATTAAAACAAAATAAAAGAATATGGATGCAGATATTTTAACATAAGGATAAAGCATGTCACCTTATCTGAAACACTTAATTACGAGTTAGTGCTTAATACAAAATCAAATTTGGTTTAATTAATTAACAAGTCACTTTCAGTCATTTTCATCAGAAAATGAAAATGAGCATTTTCCACAATAACGCGGAAACGGTTAATATAATTAAATACCAAAATTGAAGCAAATTATTTAATCCTTCATTGCAGACTTGATCCAGTCTGATTAATAATAGAGTTTGGTAATTTTGTCAAATTTTGAGGCGCGAGTGAGATGTGCGACATGCAATGCAATTAGTTTACCTAGCTATTAAAATATCACTTTTATACTGCGCGAGCCATTGAAATCGAACTACCCAATAAAATTCCTTTATTCATTTTTCTCTATTAAAAAAAAAAAAAAAAAAACATTATACGTATTTCTATATTTTATTAATCATGTCGAAAATATGGAGTGACTATTTCTAAAATTTGCTGAGACAGAGAAACTAGTGGATATTATGATTATCTGCCCACCGAAGGCACGGTCCTAAATAGCAGTAGTACTCAATCTAACCAATAGAATCAAATGACGCGGAATTTGAATATTCTTTAGGTTTACTTATTACTTTGTTAACAACTTTTTTGACTTCATTATTCTTCCCATAACTCAATCATAATCATGACTGGTTTGGGCTTTGAATTGGTCAGCAGATGGACCTTCCACTCTTTCTAGATGTTTAGAGTAGTTTAAGTGAAGAATGTGTTGAACATTTTATTTTTAATAAATAATTTTGAGTAATAATTAATTTATAGGTGAAGTATCCTAATATTTATCGCTCTACGCCACTTTAATGTAAGAAAGTCTTTTTAAATTGTATTTGTATAGAATCGAATAAGATTAAAGAAAGAGATATATGATAAAAGAATTACAATTATGATATTCAATTCAACATATCAAACATATTATTAGCCATCAAACTAGTCAAGAAGACATTATGTATTATTCACTCTTCTAATGTGAGCCTACTGTTTCAAGTACAAGATACGTCACTTTGAATAATCGAGAATGTTAGCCAACACCTTTAAGTCATATTGAATATGTCACTGTCACATTAAATAGAACTAAATAACATTACAGAAGGGAAAAAAAATCGATGAAACATGTTAATTCTCACTCCTATGCCACCAAAATATGATTCTTCAATTTCATAATAACAACTTTTGCCACGTGAGACAAAGAGGAACAGTGCTTTGAGGGAGTTTGAATTGGTCACCATTTGACCCTCACTATACAATTCCCTTATGACCATTGACCGGTCCAAGCACAAAAAAACTCGGTTTCTCAGTCAAATTCAACTATCCTACTTTCTTTTCCACGTCCCAATCTTCCCACAATCAATCCAAAAAGGTCTCTTTATATTCGAATGCTTCACTACCTACTTAATCAGCATCACCCATAACCCAGTTTTTCACCGTAGTGCAAGAGTTTCTTAATATCAAAAACCCGACCCACCCTCTTATCAGATTTTGCATTTTGCACATAGCCTCTAATTCAACGAATTCTTTTCGGCACAATCATAGCTACCCGTGAGAAGGTTAGTGAAACGAGCAAACAAAATGGGGAGCACTTCGACTTGGGAACAACAGATGCTGATTAATGAACTCACTCAAGGAATGGAGCAAGCTAAGCAGCTTCGGTTTTACCTGTGCGCGACTTCTCCTTCCGAAGCTCAGGACCTGCTTCTGCAGAGGATATTATCTTCTTACGAGAAAGCTCTATCGATTCTCAAGTGGAGTGGATCAACAGGACAACTCCAATTAGCTGCGCCAACATCAGGTGCACCAGAATCGTCAATATCTGTCGATGGAAGTCCGCAAAGTGAGGAATTGAACAAGACATTCAGGGAACATCAAGAACACAGAGATACATCAAAGAAGAGGTATATTTACTTTTTCAGTTCATCGTGACTTGGAATTCGCAATCTTTTCCGTACCAAACTCAGGGAATTTCCATTTCAACGACATTTTCATCCTAATATGTTTCTCGATTGGTTTATATTTGCAGAAAAATGTTACCCACATGGACAGAGCATGTGAGAGTTACCTCTGAAAATGGACTTGAAGGACCTAATGATGATGGATATAGTTGGAGAAAATATGGACAGAAAGACATTCTGGGAGCTAAATATCCTAGGTTTGTTGTCTTATCCTACACGGAAGACAAATTTCAACTATAAAACAATTAAAGGCTTTAAGCCAAATCTAATAAAAAGTTCTTGTAGATGTCAATCTAATACAAATCCATTTTTATATATATGTTTGCAGAAGCTATTACAGATGCACGTACCGTCACGTTCAAAATTGTTGGGCAACAAAGCAAGTGCAAAGGTCTGATGATGATTCCACCGTTTTTGAGATCACGTACAAAGGGACGCACACGTGCAACCAATCGAATAATGCAGTTCCGCCCCCTGCATCACCAGAAAAACAAGAATTGAACCATAAACCACAGCAACAAAACCAGATGCTTTTCGACTTGCGAGCAAAACTCAGAGTCGAGACCGAGGGCCTAGACAATAAAGAGATCCCGCCCCACTTCTCGTTTCCATCAACATTTGCAAGCGTCGACTTTGAGAGTCGTATTTTTCCAATCTCCACGCTTGCTGATGACGTTCACTTGGGTGCAAATTCTCCTTTGGTTGTATCTCCAGCCCTGTCTGAATCAAATTACTTCTCGGCATCATCAACCTACGAGATGAAGAGATTTAGGGGTGTTCATAATTTGCAACATATGGAATCCGATATTGCTGAAATAGTTTCAGCACATGCTTCGACAACCAATTCTCCAATTGGAGGGATGGAGTTTCCTATTGACCCTGTAGAACTAGATCCAAATTTTCCATTCAACGTCCAAGGATTTTTCACATAATCCAACTTTAAACATTGCGAAAGCAGACAATAAAGAAGAACTGATGGGATTATGCAAAAACAGTGATTGATCCTTGTGGTTTTACAAATTACGAGATGTCTCAATAATATTAAATATTGTAGTCTAGTTTTTATGTACACAAACTATATATGCTTTTAGCCTTTATTAGAATTGTATGTTGGCGTTGTATGTAAATGAACTGTACATTGTCAGTCAGCTTAGTTTTCATTTACACACAATGGCATTACATGCAATTCTAATAGCCTTGTTGAAGTTCCAAGCATGCTTTAAACAAAAGAAACTGTGTAGATTGTGGCAGCGGCAATATATTATTCATGCGAAGCACTAATTTTTTAATACAAACAGTTACCCTAACATTTGTGAGCTTTGACGTGGCCCATCAAAAGTATGAATACCAAATCCATTAATTAGAAAACATAATGATGCAAAAATTTGTTTTTCTCTATTTCTGCGTGCACGGATTTACGACTACTATATAGACACTTTGGTGCAAAATTTGACTCCATAATCTTTGCTGGAATAATTTCAATTTCTTTGGTTGATAGTTCATAGCTTATTAGTAAGCATGGAAAGTGTGATTGTTTTTGTTAGAGGAGTTTAAGGAACTCTAACCAACACATTTCCTTTCCTAACTCTATTAATCTAGTAACTTTTCTGCCATTGTGTGTAAGATCTTATTCAACTTCAGAGTTGGATTCTGAGTTAACCTTCAATTTCCAGTCATTGGCTGGCTGTCTTTGTGACATATCAGGTAACAACAAGACCTTACTTTATACATCCTTTAACGTGTTGTAACTGTGTCTAATGTTGTCTAGTTATCTTGTAACACGTTTAATGTGTTTCTTTCTATCCTTTGCATCTCTTCGTTATTCTAATAAGTATCTTTGAAAATCATGTCGGGCAAAATAAGTAACTTAGGTACGTTCAACTTAATTTCAAGTGCAACTAAACATTCTATGATTTGTCAGCAATTGCTTCAAGGATCAACCATGGCATCAATGGAAAAAGTATTTCCGCCTATGGTTTTATTAAATCCAAAACATAATCACTGTAATCCGGTTCTGGTTGCTTCAAGAAATACAAAATCAGTTATAAATAATTGCTTCAAGAAAAAATATCTTGTTCAAGAGAAATTGGAGCCTCTGTGGGACGATGGATATGGGACTCAAACAGCTAAGGATTACTTGGAGGCAGCAAAGGATATGATTATGCCAGATAATGGACCACCCCGGTGGTTTTGCCCGATTGAATCTGGACCACCGATTGAAAATTCACCAGTTCTTCTGTTCTTACCAGGTATTTGCATGACAATCAATAAAGAATCTAAAAAATCAACACTAATTTTATCATTTATTAATGTACAGTTTGTGCATTTATAATCCTCTTTAGGGGACTTCATGAACTAGTCTTTAATGGAAGTAGAACTCCCTAGGTCGTCCCAACCATAAGAAGGGATCGCTTTGATAAACTCACATTTATGAGCTTGTAATGAGAGAATGTTCAATGTATTTATAAATTCATAAGAGATATTTAAGGGATCACTTTGATAAACTCACATTTGTGAGCTTGTAATGAGAGAATGTTCAATGTATTTATAAATTCATAAGAGATTTTTTCATGAGTACTATGTGACGCAAGATCGCTGCAAAAGGTACAACACAAAGCATAGGGAGATATTTTCATCAAACTAACATGACATTGGATCAAGCAAGGTGACAGGAAAATTCACCTAGTCGACTCAGTAAGACTTAATTAATTGCTTTGTAGTTGATATTATCCTTGTGCAGGGATTGATGGACTTGGCATGGGGCTCATAGTGCACCACAAGGCCATTGGCAAGGTTTTCGAAGTTCAATGTATGCATATTCCTGTATATGATCGAACACCATTTGAAGGCCTTGTGAAATTTGTTTCAGACAAAGTGAGAAGTGAACATACCTTGTTTCCAAATAGGCCGATCTATTTGGTGGGAGAATCTTTTGGAGGATGCCTAGCACTGTCTGTTGCTGCTTTTAATCCCAATATCGATTTAGTAGTAATATTGGTGAATCCAGGTACCTCCAAACTTCATATTCTTTATAGTTCTAACACGCGAGGAGTATGTCCCCTGCACTTCAAGGGTACGTCTCATTTTGTAATGTTTCTATCACTTTATTGCAGCAACATCATTCAGCAGGTCACAACTTCTCCCTATGTTCCCTTTCATGGAGGCTTGTCCTAAAGAACTTCATAAATTTCTTCCTTACATTTTTGGCCTCAGATTAGGGAACCCAATCAAGATGGCAAATGTTAATGTCCATAGTCCATTTTCCCCTGCCAAAAAACTGGAAAACTTATTTCATGATGTAAAGGCTCTGGTGGAAGGTGCCACTCTCTTCGCTGATCTTTTACCAAAGGAAACTTTGTCCTGGAAATTTAAGTTGCTTAAATCTGGAGCTGCACATGCCAATTCACATCTCCATGCTGTGAAAAGTGAAGTACTTGTGCTTGCAAGTTGCATGGATAAAATGCTTCCTAGTGCTGCAGAAGCAGGGAGACTCTTGGACTCACTCGAGAATTGCAAAGTCAGGTACTATTTGGTCATCTCATCTAATAGATTAAGCTATAGTTTTGAACTGGAGCCATTGTAGTAATTTACCAATTATAGCAAGTTGTCGCACACATTTTTATATTAATTGCTCTAGTTTCTTACATTGTATTAAGGAATCCAGGAGGTCATTTTTCCTTGAAGCTTCAACCTTGTTAACTATGACAGTTGTGAATATAAAAAGATAGTAGGACAATATAGTTTGAGCTGCAATCACGGTTTCTGCAAACTTGAGTGTAATAACAATACAACAATCATAACAAATCATCCCAAGGAGCTATCTGCGTCAAGTATTTCAATTGAAAGACAAGGTGAGACAATTAGATTAGATGGAGAGGTTTAAGGAATAAAAGACATTGCCCAAAATCTGTAGCAGTAAGCAGTGGCGGAGCCAGCACCCAGCGTACTGGCTCCGCCGGAAAATTTTTTTTTTTTTTCCCATAACTTTTACATTCAAAGTGAAACACTATAAATTTATGTGCTTACACGTAAGTGTTTCGCTTCTTGTTTCATTTATTATTGCTATAGATTAGGATTAGGTCTTACTTCGAGATGGGATATTTATTTATTTAAACTTTGCTTTAAACAGATACTTCCCCGACAATGGCCATACCCTTCTGGTAGAAGATGGGATCAATCTCTTGTCAATCATCAAAGGTACTAGCAAATACCGGCGTTCTAAAACCCATGATTTCGTCTCAGATTTCATCCCTCCCAGTAAGTCAGAATTCAGGGACACATTCAATGAACTACTGGGATTATTCCGCCTTGCTACAAGCCCTGTAATGTTTTCGACTCTGGAAAATGGAAAAATAGTGAGGGGCCTGTCGGGGATTCCAGATCGAGGCCCGGTTTTGCTTGTCGGTTATCACATGTTTTACGGGGCAGAAATTGGAGGCATTGTTGAAGAATACTTGAGAGAGAAGAAAATCACGCTTCATGGAGTTGCACATCCTGAAATCTTCTCAGAAAATATTGAAGCTCCTTTTCAGGTTATTTCTGGGTTCGATAGGTTTAGAGTATTCGGGGCAGTTCCTGTAACAGCAAGAAACTTTTACAAGTTACTGTCGAACAAATGCCATGTTCTTCTCTATCCCGGCGGTGTACGGGAGGCGTTACACCGTAAAGGAGAAAAGTACAAGCTGTTTTGGCCGGAGGAGCCCGAATTCGTAAGAATGGCATTAAAGTTTGGGGCGACAATTGTTCCGTTTGGAGTTGTTGGTGAGGATGATATAATGGAACAGTTTCTTGATTACAATGAAGTGATAAAAATTCCTGTTATTAAGGAATTGATAAAAACAAGAAATAATGTTATGACCAAAGTAAGGACAGGGACTCAAGTGACGACAGAAGTAGGAAATCAAGATTTTTTTGTTCCAGGGATTTATCCGAAAATTCCAGGCCGGTTTTATTTTCTGTTTGGGAAGCCAATTGAAACAAAGGGAAGGGAAGAGCTTCTGAAAAACAAAGAAGCTTGCAAGGAACTTTATTTGCAGATAAAATCTGAAATCATAAGAAATATGGATTATTTGCTCAAGAAGCGAGAGGAGGATCCATATCGCCATGTATTTGAAAGGACAATATATCGAGCTCTTTCGGGTCCTGTTAATCATATTCCAGCGTTTGATCCATGATTTCATGTTCAGTTTGAAGGTTTAATTCATGATTCAAATTCTGTTAATCACGGATTGTTCGAAATTAAAAACTTACGTACACTCTCAATTTCAAGCGAATGCTCTGTTATATTTCTTTCTTTACAAAATAAGTAACAATTAATTCTCATTTTCATTTGATGTTAAATTATAATGAGTACGTGTTCGGTTTTTAATGTACATTTTACAAAATAACTCAAGCAATGTGGAATTGCATCCATAGCCAATCAAGCATAGAAGTTAGCACAACCCATTAGCAGGTAAAGGCAAACTCAATGCTCATGCATGACTATCGATCTTGGCATTAGTGTGCCCGCAAAGCAACGTAGGATGGAGCTAATAACTTTTACGAATAAATGCAACAAAGTTCAAGTAATCATAAAGTGGTGCCACAAGAATTTTAAGAAGCGTAAGCATGCCCATCAGGATATGTTGATTCTACGACGTTACTGTAGCTTCTTATCATGTCCATCGTGAGTATAAGAAAAATTTCACTATATATTATTTGTGATTTAAACAAATTGTAGAGTATTATTATTATATACTAATTTGAATGTCTGATACAAGTATTATTTTATTGAATAAAGTTATATGTACACTGTTAATTGACAATATATTTGACACTCTTCCTATGTGACAAAAATTTAGACAATAATATGATGATTGTGATTAATGAAAGCCATTATGTACATACAATATAGTTGTATTTTATTAGACTCTTAAATCGATACACATGACTTTTTCTTACGCTTTTGTCGATAAGTAAATCAAATTACATAGCAAGTTTTACATGCATTATCCGTCCAATCAGTTACCGGTTTTTATTCATAGTACTTCATTTTTTTTAAATTTAAACACTCCATGAGTTTAAACTCAAAAAAAAAAAAAAATTTGTAGTATTGACTTCTACACCAATCCAAAAAAAACATAAAGAAAACAGACCTTCCATGGCTAAAGAAAACAAATAGACCATGTTATGTTTGTTTGTAATCAGAAACTAGGGTTCTGCAATCACCTCCTAAGATAAGGCAAAATTGAATCCTTCCCAATACACTTAACGTCTTGATCCTTGCCGCCGCCAGCCACAATCTCCATAGCACGCGCTGCTGCAATTCTCTTAATATCTTCAATCACCGCCTCCATTTCATCAAGTTCATTAATCTCTAAATCTCCAATCGCCAAATCCCATTCCCGCCTCCCCTTCCCCATCACCTTCTGAATCCTCCCCTCAGCCTTCGACAGCGGTAGCATCTCCTCATCCTCCACCGCCACCATCCAATTTCCACCATGCACACGTTCCTCACCATTACCATTGGAAAGGTACCGATTCACCACCGGGTCGACGGCCGGGTGCCCAAAAGCAAAAATGTTTCCAGCCTTGGAGAGAGTGATTACTGTCGCTTCTGCTTCACACTTTGTGCACAGATCTTTGGCTTTCTTGAAAAGGCCCTGGCGTCTCTTTGTGAAAGTTGTGTGCCTCTTTGATATGTTCTCGATTGCCTTGATTTCTACTTTTCTTCGCACCATGATTTCTCGTGGGTTTGATGAATAAGGAAATCGTAGGATTTCTCCGATTCTGGAGAATCTGAATGGGAATTTTACAGTAATATTCTGCTAACTTCTAGATTTAGATCTAGTTTTCGTATATATATTTACGTACTAATGCATTTTAAGGGTAACTTTTCGTACTTGTGTCCCCAACCTTTCATGAAAGTTGAAAGCTCGTCTCTAATTAATTTTCTATCATATTTTTGTCTCTTTAACATTCCATAAGCCCCTCTTTGTCCCGTTAAATTTTAATTCATTTTTCTTTCTTTTTTATTAATCACATATTCTATCAATAAAATAATATTACACATAAACTCAAAAATTCTCCTTATTTTTCAAAAAACACTATTTCAAAATCTTTTTTTAAAAAAAAATTATGGAACTCAAACAAGGGCTAAATTAATAGTTAGAACAATTTCAAGAGATTCATTAGATCTCAGTTTGACATTCATTAAATCAATTTTTTTTAAACTCATTTTAACCACATATTCTCCAAAAAAAATACTATATCAAACGAACCAAAAAAAAAAA
>CAIGRB010087991.1:26868-43262 GCA_903798255.1 Fraxinus quadrangulata | reverse complement strand
ACCATTGGAAAGGTACCGATTCACCACCGGGTCGACGGCCGGGTGCCCAAAAGCAAAAATGTTTCCAGCCTTGGAGAGAGTGATTACTGTCGCTTCTGCTTCACACTTTGTGCACAGATCTTTGGCTTTCTTGAAAAGGCCCTGGCGTCTCTTTGTGAAAGTTGTGTGCCTCTTTGATATGTTCTCGATTGCCTTGATTTCTACTTTTCTTCGCACCATGATTTCTCGTGGGTTTGATGAATAAGGAAATCGTAGGATTTCTCCGATTCTGGAGAATCTGAATGGGAATTTTACAGTAATATTCTGCTAACTTCTAGATTCAGATCTAGTTTTCGTATATATATTTACGTACTAATGCATTTTAAGGGTAAATTTTCGTACTTGTGTCCCCAACCTTTCATGAAAGTTGAAAGCTCGTCTCTAATTAATTTTCTATCATATTTTTGTCTCTTTAACATTCCATAAGCCTCTCTTTGTCCCATTAAATTTTAATTTATTTTTCTCTCATTTTTATCAATCACACATTCTATCAATAAAATAATATTAAACATAAACTCAAAAATTCTCCTTACTTTTTAACCACACATTTTTCAAAAAATACTATTTCAAAAAAAAAAAAAAAAATTCAAATTATGGTGCTCAAACAAGGGCTGAATTAATAGTTAGAACAATTTAAGTTTGACATTCATTAAATCAATTTTTTTAAAAAAAAACTCATTTTAACCACATATTCTCCAAAAAAAATACTATATCAAACGAACCAAAAAAAAAAATCATTAAAATGGGTTTCAAATATGGGCTTAATAAAGAAAAAACAATCACGCTACATGCACATTTTATTTGACATCATTTTTTACATTGTGCCACTCGATTGAACAATTTTTAAAAAGCGCACACTTTCCACCCCCAACACTTTTTGAATTCTTACACAATGTCAACAAAGGTGTACGCTTAGTATAATTCATAAAGAAAGGGCTTATATTTTATTCAACAAAAATTAAAAGAGAATAAATAAAATAGAGGAAGAACGAAAGCCGCCGTGCAGAAATTTCAGATCGCTACTCTCTATTATAAGAAATTTGCATATATTGACGTAACCCAAGAGTTGGATAAAATAGGCTACGGCGAATAAAAAATACGAGTTCTTTTCCGGTGGAAGGAGACAAGGAATAACCACTTCAGAAATGATATGCTAACTGGCGGGTGCCAAAATGGCTTGCTCATGCCCAACGCCGTTTAAACTTAACCACTCCATCACTCCCGGTAGAAGCCAGTGTCTCATGTCCCATTCCATTTGCCGTACATGTCCACAAAATAATATATTAGCTGTCCCTGCTTGGCCATTACATTTACGAAGTAAGTTCAGTATTCAACTCTTCTTCACCGTAATTATTTATGTAAAAGAAACTAATTTCTTAGTGGTCAGAATTGGAAATAAATTACTTGTTTTCAAGTAAACCCTTGTCTTACTGTTAAAATAAGTGACTTTTTCACTTATAAGCAAGAAGAAAGTAATCTATCTGGATATATTTGTAAACAAAAATTTACTAAAGCTTAGCCGAAGGTTGCATCTTTGTCAAAAGAAAACGTAATTTGAGTCTAAACACAATCTTTGTCAAAAGAAAACGTAATTCGAATTTTAATTTTCACTAAACAGAGGGCTTAATATATTATAGGTATGTGAACTGTGAAATTACGCATATGGCATGTTTGATCGGAGAGACTGAGAGAGCATCATATGAGAACATCCATTTTCAATTTTATAGCGAGTTTGTTCTTAGTTGTTGATGTTAAAAAGTGACATTGCATCTTTTTATTAACTTTAAAGAATTTTGAACTCAACATTTTATAAACTCAAAAGAAAACGATGAAAATGATAAATCGTTGGTATATGCAATGGTTGAAGATTCTCCACACTTAAGTTAGCAGGGACAGATTATGTTTTAGGTTAAATGTATATTTTAGTCAGAGAGAGACTTTTACGAAGGAAATGACCCTTTTATATATGGGTTTGGTAATTGGACACCGTCCTAGTCATTTCAATCAATTCAATTGTGACATGGCAGAGGACTTGGGCCGGTCAAGTGCCTTTCCTGTATTCTTGTTGGTTAATGTGAGCGGCATGTGAAGGAAAAGATTACATCTATGGTAAACTCAGAGCTCAAATTGTCGATCTAATCTGTTACAAAAGTGTCGTATCGAACTTGAACATACAGCTTGAAATGCTAGGTTATATTTCGATCTTAATGCGGGATGTTATCGATCTCAAAGGTTGAACCTCATACGATCAAGTTCATGAGGAGTGAGGACTCGAGTTGAATAGGTAATACTTGACTTTTCATTGTATATGAGCTTGTATCTAGTTTCGCATTTTTGTCTTGATGTGTGTCGAGTGAAAGGGATATTATGGCAAACAATTTCATTTATTGATTAGCTTTTATAATTTAATCAAGATTCATAACATAATGCAATGTTCGGTATTATTAATATTCTGCTAACTTCTAGATTTAGATCTAGTTTTCGTATATATATTTACGTACTAATGCATTTTAAGGGTAACTTTTCGTACTTGTGTCCCCAACCTTTCATGAAAGTTGAAAGCTCGTCTCTAATTAATTTTCTATCATATTTTTGTCTCTTTAACATTCCATAAGCCCCTCTTTGTCCCGTTAAATTTTAATTCATTTTTCTTTCTTTTTTATTAATCACATATTCTATCAATAAAATAATATTACACATAAACTCAAAAATTCTCCTTATTTTTCAAAAAACACTATTTCAAAATCTTTTTTTAAAAAAAAATTATGGAACTCAAACAAGGGCTAAATTAATAGTTAGAACAATTTCAAGAGATTCATTAGATCTCAGTTTGACATTCATTAAATCAATTTTTTTTAAACTCATTTTAACCACATATTCTCCAAAAAAAATACTATATCAAACGAACCAAAAAAAAAAACTCATTAATTACTTGTTTTCAAGTAACTCCTGTCTTACTGTTAAAATAAGTAACTTTTTCACTTATAAGCAAGAAGAAAGTAATCTATCTGGATATATTTGTAAACAAAAATTTACTAAAGCTTAGCCGAAGGTTGCATCTTTGTCAAAAGAAAACGTAATTTGAGTCTAAACACAATCTGGTTTGTCCGGTCACATAAATACTGAGTTCGAAATTCAGAAGTAAGAGTTTAATATGAGTGGTGAATGGTGACTAAAGTTTTTCAAATTTATATCCAAAATTAATGCTCAGACTTTGAACAAAAAGAAAACACTAATTGTATCAATAATTTCCATTTTCGATCAGCCATTAATTAGACAGCAAATAAACCTTATAGCAAGTAGGAAGTCGATACCTCGCCATCATGACCAGATAGGACAGCAACCCTCTCCGTGAAGAGCCTCCCACTTGAATCAGGGTTTGATCCAAGGTGCCAGATGGCTATGCCCTTGTGAGTGGCAACAGCTATCAATTCATATGGCCTGAAATTCATGAAATAATAAAAAACAAAATAACAATTTGTTCAACTAGCTTAATCTTGGATCCTACAACAATATTCATAGTATTACATTGACTTCTTGCATAAAGCAGTACTCCATCTCCTTTATCACTCACTTCACACGTCTGCAATTTGATCCAAATTTATATATTATACTTCTCTAGTAGAGTCAATAATGAAAATTATAATTATGCTTTGATGGCTTACTCCCTTACATCATAAGCAGTTCAAGTGCCTATATCAGTTAAAGCACAACTCAAATGATGCTCAAAGACCTGATTAAATTAGCCTCATATATGGCATTTAAGTACTATGGGAGCTAATTAGGTGAAGTCAGAATGAAAAACACGATTCCCGTTACATTTTGGACTTGTGAAAAAACTGCAGATTCAATTGCATTAAAAAAAGGTGAATTCGATACAGAATATGTACAAAAAAAGTGATCTCAGGATACAGTACGGGTAAAAACTTGTAAACACAAAATCACTTTTAAGAGAACGAGAACTGTAGCAGTGTTCATACATGTCTGAAGTGCTTATATGCGACAACAACACTTCATCTCCAGTTTACACAGGTATGCCAACAGATGCTTCTGTTAAGCAGCAACATTACACATTAAAATAAAACAACGAACGATAAAAATACCTGCCGTTGCCACTTCTCCAATTCAAGTGAATCTAGAAGCTCAAAAGTTTTCACTTGTCCATCAGAATATGCAGCAACCTTTGCAGGAAGTAAATTCAGGAATAAAAGTCAGCTTATTAAAAAATATGACACATTTTTTTATATTGTAATTTGGTGGTGATTTTAAGGTTGAAGGGTTAGTATTTTAAACCATTTAATGTAATTGCACAAAAAGATTGAGATAGTCCAGTAAATGAAGATCTCTGTATCAAGCTGATCTTTATCGGAAGATAAGTGTCCATTGAGATAACCATGGTCACCTACCCAAGCTAATTTGTTAGTTAAGGGTAAGCAATGGGTTGTAATTTACGTCTTTCAATGCTTCTTTCATATCATAAACAAGCACATGCACCCCCATGTAGAAAAATATGTTGAAGCATATAGTTAAAATTAATTAATTGTTGACCTTGACTTAGTGTTTGGAGGGGATTCTCACCAAATTTTAATGGAAATTTGGACAGTTAGAAATGTGGGCCTCCTCTTCTAGCTGCAATTTTTGACTCAATATCTGCTAAATTACCACAAATGCCCTTCATTCAAATAGTATGAATTAATTGTCAAAATGGCACATAGGTAATTTTGTAAAATTTGGTCAATAATTGCTGCTCAAATTTACTGTGTAATCTACAAATTTTGCTCCAACGGTCCAAATTTTCATTAAAATCCTACTGAGAATTTTCTTCAAACAAGCGCTTAGAATAAAATTCGAATTTTAATTTTCACTAAACAGAGGGCTTAATATATTATAGGTATGTGAACCGTGAAATTACGCATATGGCATGTTTGATCGGAGAGACTGAGAGAGCATCATATGAGAACATCCATTTTCAATTTTGTAGCGAGTTTGTTCTTAGTTGTTGATATTAAAAAGTGACATTGCATCTTTTTATTAACTTTAAAGAATTTTGAACTCAACATTTTATAAACTCAAAAGAAAACGATGAAAATGATAAATCGTTGGTATATGCAAGAGTTAGCAGGGACAGATTATGTCTTAGGTTAAATGTATATTTTAGACAGAGAGAGACTTTTACGAAGGAAATGACCCTTTTATATATGGGTTTGGAAATTGGACACCGTCCTAGTCATTTCAATCAATTGTGACATGGCAGAGGACTTGGGCCGGTCAAGTGCCTTTCCTGTATTCTTGTTGGTTAATGTGGGCGGCATGTGAAGGAAAACAATACATCTATGGTAAACTCAGAGCTCAAATTGTCGATCTAATTCTGTTACAAAAGTGTCGTATCGAACTTGAACATACAGCTTGAAATGCTAGGTTATATTTCGATCTTAATGCGGGATGTTATCGATCTCAAATGTTGAACCTCATACGATCAAGTTCATGAGGAGTGAGGACTCGAGTTGAATAGGTAATACTTGACTTTTCATTGTATATGAGCTGGTATCTAGTTTAGCATTTTTGTCTTGAATTGTGTCGAGTGAAAGGGATATTACGGCAAACAATTTCATTTATTGATTAGCTTTTATAATTTAATCAAGATTCACAACATAATGCAATGTTCGGTATTATGCTGGTATCTAGTTTAGCATTTTTGTCTTGAATTGTGTCGAGTGAAAGGGATATTACGGCAAACAATTTCATTTATTGATTAGCTTTTATAATTTAATCTAGATTCTCAACATAATGCAATGTTCGGTATTAGCGAACAATTTCCGTTTTTGTTGCAGTTAAAAATCACATTTATATGAAAATTAAGATTCATATTTTTCAATAAAAATAAACTTGGCTGACAGCTGCGTCAAACCATCAATATTAACTACATTTTTCAACCACACATTTCAAAAACTTCTATCACAATCCACTAAAAATCTAATTTTAATCTCCACCAAACATCCTCTAAATAGAATAGAATTTTTAATTTTACCATATGGTTTTAAGGCTTAGGCACATAATATATTATTAGCTACTGTTTATCTTTTAAGAAGAAAACAAAAAAGACTGGTATTACTTCAACCACTCTGAATGGTTTCCT
This sequence comes from Fraxinus quadrangulata, assembly GCA_903798255.1. Classification (NCBI taxonomy): domain Eukaryota; kingdom Viridiplantae; phylum Streptophyta; class Magnoliopsida; order Lamiales; family Oleaceae; genus Fraxinus; species Fraxinus quadrangulata. Next base: position 37,087 of record CAIGRB010087991.1, on the reverse strand, counting down.
CTGTATTTTAATTGCCAGTATCAGAATTAGTTACTGAAATCTACGCCAAAAAGAAATAGTTATTAATTTGTATCAGTGTCCATGAAGCTCCAATAATAATGGCACATAAGGTCTGTGAGACCAAAAGTGCACGATTCTTCAAAACCGACGGACTAATTTTGAGACTTGGGGCTTTGATTTGTCATTGTTATGCTAATTTGTTGTATTTTTCAAGCAAACAAAACCGTCTTGAAGAATTTAAAGCGAAATTGTGGCATGCTTTTTATTTCTTTTATATCTTTCTTGTAAACTTTTACACAAAATTTGAGTAAATGTTGATGTGGGTTTGGTTTGTCTGCCCATATCGATAAGTCATGTACTTTGTACCACAATTTTATTTTATTTTTTTCCTTTATTTCAAAGTAACAAACGTTAGAAGTCATTTACATTAAAAACAATTTCCTTTCAACTTTATTTTAGTCACGAATGACAATTAAATGCAAAAAATTTGGATGCCAACGTGGTTCGCTAATTGTCCATAGGTAGAATAATCACATCTTGTAAAAACCGTATTCATATAGCACCATATAATAACAAGTAAAGCATATTTTACACCTCTAACTTTGTCGAGTTTAGTCTCCATTAATTAGAAAATATTAATTATATAAATTGCTTCCCAAAAAGTCGAATCAGAAACAAAGGCATGACGTGAAAGAATTCTAATGACAGATAATTAAAATTCTAGAAAGTTGCAAAGATTGTCAAACAAACATAAAATAACTTTATTTCGCTGCTTTGTGAAAAATAAAGATTCGATCGACATTATTGAACAATATAAAAGAAAAATATTAAAATCTTATTTTCCACCATGCTTTAAACATATATTTAGTTCTTCATGTCATAAATCCTCGCCTTTGATCCATCGATTCAAACAGCATATGAGTTAGAGAAATTACCGAAAGAAAATGAATTCTCGAGGGTGTATGTAATCAACCAATTTCAAACCACCAAAAAGATTAGATCCCTTTATAATCCAAACAAAAAGGCTAGAAAAATCTCTTTTACTCTCATAAGAAGACATGTCCTTGTTGATGAAGATCAACTTTTAAATATTTATTTTTGTCAAAATTTAAAATTTCTAAACCAAAAATATTTGAATCATAAAATACCAAAATTAAAATCTTATTCTTTACACTATTCAAATATACACGTGGGCAAACAGTCGACAATATCGTATTATTTGAGACTACGTACACTGTTAAGATACCGGTACAAAGATATCAACTTGTATACATCAGGCACAATAAATCTCAATAGAAGTCGCCGTGAATCTGTCGGAGGCCGTTCTTCTTACCAAAGACCTAATTTCCGGCGACAGTACATCAAACTCCGGCGCCTCTGGAATCGTAGAAAGTGTACTGGACGTATCGTAAGCAACATAAAATCCTTCGCCTGATTTATTATGCTTCTGCCTGAAAACAGATCGGAGTAGCTTGTGAAAAGACCGAGACAATTTCGATGTTTTTTTGTTCAAAATTTGCGGGCCTTTCGCCGGCGGCTGAAGGCGGCGATCGGATAAATGAGGCATCGAGAGAGTCCTTGAAGATATGGCGGAATCGAGTTGCTTCTCAAATGCTTTCCTCTCAAAGGAATCATACAGTGAGCTTCCACAATCCCAAATCGGAGGGCCCTTTGTAATCTGTGACTGTATTTCTTTCTGCCTTGATTCTTCTGTTTTCTGCATTTTCCCGAGTAGACTTACGTTTTCGGGTCGTGGAAATGATGGTCGAAGGTATTATCGTGGGACGCGAATCCTAAAATATAACGAAGATCGTGCAAAGGTTTTCAATGAAGATCTCGAGTGGAGGAAGTTTCTTGGTGTATTTGTTTGAATCAAAAGGCAATAAGTCCAAGTCTCCATAATTTATACCACTAGTACCTGGTGGTGAGGTTGTACGTGTAAACTTTCATGTGGTCAAACGGTGGCGTTTCATGAGAGGTTGATCATAACCTGTCACTACTTTAATCGCTATCTTTGAAAAATATTTAAATAAATTTTTTAATATTTCTCGTTATTTTAAGTATAAATTTTCTAACGTTTCTTCTTGTTTTATAATCACTACAGAAATTAAAATCATTGAAAACAAATGTTAATTTATTATTGTTTGTTTGCATGAGAACTTCATTAAAAAAAAATTATTGTAGACAATAAAGTAATTTTATTAAAATTGATGGTAATCGAGAAGTGAGACGAAAGTTATCGATCAAAAGCAATTAATGACGAAAGGATCACATTACAAATTTGTTTAATTATGGACCACAACTTAATGTGTTGAGTTGACTCACTCTCTTCCCGTGGAGTTTGATAGTTTGCCATTAAGAGGATCACATGATCATACTTTGTTAATAAGAAATATCAAATTTTTGATATTTGAATAAATATAGGCTACAAACTGGTCCAAATTGAACCACCCATTTAGACCTTGGCAAATTGGGCACAAATTGTATAGGACGACCAAATATATGTTGTCAGCTTAGTCTTGAGTTTTGACATTTTTTGTACTAACTTCATTCTCTGTCATTTTGACATTTTATCCCGATATCAATCCATATTGATTATTTTGTAAATTGAGTCATGAAATTACTACAGTGTTGTATACCGTGTGAATTAAATGGGTCGTCGTAAAATTGAACTAGTCGAATCCACATATTCTTACCCTTCTGGGACAGAATCACTTCAACTCCCTTTGTTACTCTACTTTTTTTAATCTTTTTCATCTCAATAAATATAGAATACGTACTAATGGATTGTATATTTAATCTATGTGGGAGAAAGAAAACTAAGAAACTCAATATACTCTTAAGAAGTTTATATTGAGTTCTCGACGTATTTCCCTTATGGTATTCATCGAGGTTGATACCAAAGATTGGTTTAAATGGTTAGTATAATTATTTTATTTATTTATTTTCTTGTTCAAAAAGCATTTTTTTTTTCTTGGAATAACTAGGTAATTTTGAATTTTAAGTTTTAGTAACTGTGTGATGAGATGGGAGCAGTTGTTTGAATGCTAAGTTTTTGTTCTTGTTTTGCAATTTAAGTCATATCATAAGGCTGAAAACCAAACTCCTACTTTTAATTAATATGCAAAGGAAAGGATGCTCCCCCACGAAGAAAAGAGACAAATTGATCCCAATAATGGCATGGATTTAAGGAGGATGACAACTTGGACGCAAGTAGTTAGTGCAATTACAATCCATGTTTTATTGAATCATATAATAAATTTTATTGCGTGTTACTATTTTTCAGAGTTGGATCTTTCTAAGGACAAGATGGACTGGACCGTGACAAACCTTCAATTTGACAACTTCAAAACGTACAAATTTGGTTTAATGGAGGTTTGTTTTATTAAACCCTAAGTCTTGTAATTATAATTGAAAGTCAATCTTAAACTTAAACTTCAAACGACATCAATTTTCTTCTTAAACTATGATCCACTAGAGCATTTCTAAGAAATTTTTTAAATACAAAATACTCTTTATTTCAAAGAATCGTTGGTTAAAAATAAACTCTAAAAAACTCTCTATTATAATTTTTTAAAATAGAGAATGTGTTTGACTCTCCATATTTAGAGAGTAAAACTCATCTCCACTCTTATTGAACAATGATTGGATCGATTGAATTTAATAAGTCACAAATTTCAATATTTTATTTCTTAAACTATTCAAATCATATTTAAATTGATTGCTCGCACATATAAAAAATTATGTTGAATAAAATTGAGGAGAAATTAATATATATTTATTGAGAAAAGCAAAATGAAGAGTCAAAATAAAAAACATTGTTGAAGTGTGTAAAAATTTTGACTCTCCAAATTTAAAAATACTCTCCATAATGCATAAGATATTCTTTATAAATGAAAAGTTTCTCGGAGATGCCTTACATTTAATTTTCATTAAATTGTCGGTAAAGTTATTCTAGTTGTCAAGCCAATGATTTGTGTCCATACAAATAGAAGGGTATGCGCACCTATGTGGCTATTTAAACACGGAAGCCTAAAATAAGAGAATAGAACAATTCTCATATTAAAATTTAAATTTTAACTATATATTATGTAGTTAAAAAAGATATTGAAATTGAAGAAATAGCATACTAGTTGTATACTCTTCTGGCAACCCACAAGATTTTCGTGCTTTCTATTTTGACACAACATTGTAACATATACATGAAATGTTACTCTTTCTAGAGCAATTCCTGAATACAAGTCTCATCCAATGTTTGCTAATTTATGAAAAGTTGTACATGTGAATGAAAACGTGAATCTAGCATGCATACGAGGGAACGGTTGCCTCCTCCCTGACCGCTTAAAATCTTAAATGACGTGTAAAGATTTACCAAGAGTAAATCAATCAACAACATCACTGCTAAAAAGTTTGAACTCTTTAGCATCAAGAACCAGCTTCCTTATTGAAGAAAAGGCTCCCATTAATCCAGCTCCTGTGAAGATTATTATAATAGAGTTGTTGATCCAATATTTGATGGATGATTTTGGTGGTTTGTAAGTCTTGTTATAGAGAAGCATTGGAAGAACAAAGTCGAGAGGGATGAATCCGACAGCTCCCACGACCCCGTTGATGTCACCAAAGAAAGGCAGCATTGCTGCAAAAAATCCACAGAATACCACGTATAGTGAGCGAAGGATAATCCTTGGGATCAGGTTTCTTTTAGAGAAAATCGCCTGGTTCACATCAGCCGATTTCTTTTCCATTATCTCATAAGCTACTTGAGAATAAATCTGCATTGTTTACGAAATTTACAAAAAAAAGGTCAATAAGTATATGGAAATCAATACGAACGGTGAAGAAATCAGGAGGGTGATTGCATTTATTTTTACCAGGCCAATGGCGAAAAGTTGAAGGAGAACGAATATAATAGCGAGACCTAAAACAGGTACAGGAGCCAAGGAAGGTCCCTCGTCTGGCATTAAGCTTTTGAGTATATTTGAATTAGATTTGTTCCCAAAAACCCTGTATCCAGAAACTGCAGCAGAGTAGAACGTGAAGAAAATTACTGTGTAACACATTAATAATCCTTTTACCATCTTGCCGGTAGCTGGTGGAGCAAGAGTTGCCTGTATTGATTGAGAAGGAAACATTAGGAAAATAATCTTTTAGCACGCATGCGATGAAATCCAGTTGTAAGAATTGCATTATTAGAGGTTAGTGATCATCCTTGATCTTTACACTAATAATACTTTCTGTATAGGAAAAATATGGTTTTTAGCTACGTTAATGGGTTATTGGTTAGTGGGGTTTCGTGATCTTAGCCCTCAGATTGCATCTGATCTTAACAAACGGTATAATGACCCAGATCGATAAGTGCTAGGTTGCATTTCGAAATATAGATACCAAAAGCCCCATGGATAGAAATTCAAGTGAACTCATAAAAATACTTTAGGTCCTCCCAAAAGTATTATATTCATTTTCTATATTCCGAGTCCACTCCAGTTGAGAAGAGTACTATCAAAATTAGTTCACAAGTTACGCTCAATATTTTTATTTTTTTTTACTATTATTATTATTTTATTTTTTTTGGTTTTTATCTTAGACGAAGTGTTGTGTCTACTGAGATAGACGATTCTTAGTCAGTGCATGGGGGAATTCTTTCTCTAAGATGGTTTGCGAAGTGCATGTCACCTCCTTTTTAGTTTGTTATACTTTTTATCATCCAAGTTAGTTTCTTATTTATTCCTCTTATATCCCAACATCCCTCCCACACAAGGGACAATTAGATCATGTGATACAACTATTACTTGGCTGAAACAGCCGCAACTGTTAGCGGTTCCCTTTGCTAATACTCCTTTGCCCTCTCATTCCCCAGTTTAAACTCTATTAAGACTTGTGTAATTGTTCTAGCAAAGCAACAAAATAAAAACCCACATGCAAAGCCACATCTAACATAATATTGTAAAGGCAAAATTCAACAAGAGAGATGTAGTTACTTGTATTTCGGGTAGTATCCCATTTCCAAAAATGGCAGCTATTATGGATATGGAAGTAAACGCATTGAACACCCTTGTTGATTCTGAAGATTCCAAAGAATAGTCCCTTGGAGGTGCATTTTCAGAGGTACCTGTAAGATCACTAACCAAAATCAAATGCTGATTTAACTCCTGGTAATCTAGTGATGTAAAATGAAATATTTGAATATGACAAATTCTTTTGAAGCTAAATTAAAATGAGAATGAATAACAGATATCAGGGATCACATTGAATCCCTGATGATGCTTGACTTCAAATAAATGAAGAAAGTTCAGTTCACTCATCATTGCTTCAACAAACATTTGATTGTCTTGGTGGTAAATTGAAGACCAGAATCTCTGCTTTGTTGCTTACTCCTAAAACTTCAAAAATTAACTCTATAATAATGCAGTTTGGTAGGATAAAAAGTACTGGAAGGAGGTTTACCAGCATGAATACAAGCACCAACCACGAGGAACGTATAACCCAAGCTGAGAAGAAGAGACGCGAGGTTAATGTGCCTGAGGGAATGGAAAGTTGGAAACTGAGAGAGAGCTATCATAACTGCAGTCACCATTGCTATGAAGTGATACAATTTCAGTGAACCACTGGGAGAAAGGTTCGAATACAAAATCTGTACCAGCCAAAGAAATGAAGATGACTTCAAAATGAAGAAAAACAAAACTGAAAATTTCAAATGGTTAATAATTTCGCGGCACTTAGCCTAAACTCCATAAAAGCTAAAATAAAAGATAAAGCTAAGTATCCTCTAAATATGTATGATTGTGAAAATTCATTTCCCTCACATCATTTTAAAAGGGAAATTACATCTTCTAAATTCGGAAACAAGGGATAGTGGAAAATATAAAAATATATTTTCTTTAATTTTCTGTGTTTCATTCTTTTGACAAATTAAAATGTCATAAAAACCAGTTAAATTGGAGCTGTTGTAGGTTTTGGAATTTCTAACCATCCTATGTTGGGCATATCTCTTAGTAATTAGTCAACATATATATTATGTCCCATGAAGACATTCCTCAGGCCTCCCGGTTTTATGTTGCACTTTCAAGTATGCATTAAGCAGTCAACAATTATGCTTTAGTGAACATCCTGCTTCCATAACATTTTACGCCTAAAGCCATTCACTGTAAGCTGTAAACAGATCATTTTATTGGATTCATCTGTCCACTACAAGAAGAAATTAGGTAACTACATTGCTATACCTGGAGGCATTCTCCTGCAAGCAGAATAGCTCCTATGCTGATACCGGTGTTGATTGCTGTCTGAATGAATATCACAAAATAGAACATCCAGCCAGACCCTATTACAAATAAAAGCCAAAACTCAGAAAAAAGGAGTTCCCATAGAAAAATTCAGCATACTATTTTTTATTCTGGCCTCTTCTTGTATTTAAATATTTTGCTAGGCAAAAAATGCTATTTCCAAGGATTTATGGCTGGCGACAATGAGCTGATATCTATATGTTTACAATAAACTCGCATTGAAGAATGCAGAGAGCATTGTTGAGGAGAACTTTAAATACACAATTTACACACTTACTGTACCATTTGCATCTGAAATTTTTTCGAAGGACAAAGAAATTGAACCTTAACCTTCTCACCAATCAAACTACGTGCAGAAGGAAACTAGATGTGCACTGTAATTAAACTCTACGCCTATATTAATACTCTTTATCACAAACAAAAATGGAAAATGTAATTGAAAAGAAGATCGAACACTTGGAAAGAGAAACAGCATAACTAAAGGACATTCTTTAATAAAGGTAGTCGTATGGTTAGCTAGAACTTTTTCGTAACTTCAAATTTTCACTTATTTCAGACCTTCTGGCGGCATTATCCATCAAATTTTTGTGGAGCAACTGCATCAATTCTTTCTTTCACACTGGTGAGAAACAAGAATATAACTGGTGGAAAAAGCACATGCTTAAGTAGAACCCTTTTTTAAAGATCATTGTGGTTCTCTGAGGAAAGGTAAAGAGCATAATTGACTTTTTCTCATTTAATCATTCTTGACCAATAATTTAATACCAAAATATACTATCTCGGTCTCCTTCACATCTTTTGACAATTGATTTTCTCATCACAGCAATATACTCACCATTTTTCCAGCACCACAAAAACCATAGATTTGCAAATGAAACGAACAACGTGCAGGAGTTTATCTATTCCTTTACGCTTTGAAATCCGTTACTGTAATGAAAACAAGATATCCTCTAAACAGATCTGATTTCACATGACATGAAGAGCGAGTTCGGTTAAGCTAAAAAAATGTTAAAAGTACTTTCTAAACTAAAAATCGCATAAAAGATATAACTTCCAAAACAGCCTATCAAAAAAAGTCATTAAAACTAGCACATAAACTCGTAATTATATATTTTTCTCTTGTCAAATTCCACCACATACTGGCTCTTTACCTCTCATCCATTGAGAAGCTTACGCCATGATAAAAGTGGACATGAAAGAAAATCACAAATTCAGCATTTCTTTCTCGTATTTAGTAGAATTGTGACACGTCATGGTGGTGGTGGGAAAGCCAAGAAATATAGATTAGAATAGAAAAAATATCAACATAACGTGATCAATTACGTACCCAATACATCAGCAGCAAGTTCCCGGAATCGTATGTGGCGGCGCCCAGCGTCCTCACAATGGTCAAGCACCAATGACATTAGATAATAGGAGTAAAAAGTCACCACCCCCATCACCGTTAAGCAAAAGAACCCTAGTCCCCATCCGAGCCCCCGGAATGCGTACGGCAAGGTCAGTATTGTGGGCCCCACTATCGCCGTCGTCAAATGAAACCCCGCATGCCACCATTTTCCTACAGTTTATAAATCCATCCAAAACTTGTCCGTCACAGTATTATTTATGCATTTCTACGTTTTAATTTTAAATTAATAGCGTACATAGTTTCAGAAATTGATAGAAATCTGACCTTTAGACTCCAATACAAAAGCTGCTCCGGCGTCTTCTTCCTGGCGATTATTTCGTAACGATCCATTTGGTTTTGGTGCAACCTCTGCCATTGATAAATTCAGCACATCTACATATATTATCGTGTATGTAGAGCGACGAAAATTGATGAATGAGGCAAACAGAAAAACAGGACGGCGGAAATTAAGCTATGCCTTGTCGTCGTCATCCATTGATCCTTATAAGCAACAGCGATACATACAAAGTGCACATTTATCTATATATATAACCTTGCACGCGACTTCCAAGCTGATTTTATCTATTTATGGCAATAACTGTTAAAATGAAAATAATAATTTTCCTCATCAAAACCAGTAAATCTAATCTTCTACTACTACTACTTAAATTTAGTAATACAGTTTATTTATTTATTTATAAATAAGAAGAGAGTAATATATTGGAGTGGATCCGATCCCATATTAATAGAGGGTGAAGAGAGAGAAGCCCTCATAAATTCTGTCATTTCATTATGAATGAAAATGGATAAACACTGAAAGGTAATGGGCGGCGAACATCTCAAATTGATAATATTTCAATCACATCTAACCACGTAACTATTTCATTTTTTTACTGAAGTAAATGAGGTGACCGTGGTGGGTGAAGTGATGAGCGTGGTTTTATTTTGAAATAGTCAATTTAACATACCAAATTAGTGGAAGAATTAGAGATGCTTACCTGGTTTCCCCAATAAAACCTCCAGTTCTTCTTGGGAGGACATTTCCTTCACGAATATGAAAGGAGAGGAGGAGACTCGTGCTTCAAATTCAAATCGATCGGCGGACTGTGGTTTGACCGCTTAAAAAATTAATAATAATCCAATCATATTTTTCAACAAATTAGGGTCGTTCTCCTTGGCCGTTTTGGGTCGTTTTCTGTTTTCAAAAACGCGTTCTCTTTCCTATTTTCGAAAACGCGATTTGAAAAACGAAAAAAAATTTGTACACAAACCAAAAAACGATAAAATCATCGTTTTGGACGTTTTCAAACCAATCCCACAAAAAACTTGAAAATAAGGGAAACAAACTTGAAAACAAGGAAAACAAGGGACACAGAGAAAGAGAGAGAGAAGATGACCGAGTGAGTTGGAAATGAAGAGAGAGAGAGAGAATACGTTTTCCTTTTTTTATTTTCGAAAACAATTTTTGAAAATGTAAAAAAGAACACATTTTTAACAATCTCAAAATACACCTCCAAAACACAAAACTCAAAATGAATTCAAAACTCAAAAC
>CAIGRB010087991.1:0-24110 GCA_903798255.1 Fraxinus quadrangulata | reverse complement strand
CATAGCACTTCAAAAATTTATTAGACAGATTTCAGAAATGAATGAATGATAGCAATTTTTTTCAATTTTACCGTAGAGAGAATGCAAAGCAATGACTGAATATGATTTCGTGATATTGAATCGCCAATCAGTGCCCAACTTTTATTCCTCATCGACTCCAGAAACCTATCTGGATCAAACCGAGCCAACTTACAACCATGAGGATTCCATCTCCAATGGAGATACCCTGTGTCTGGCCGTCCATTCTTCATACAATTCTGGTGGTCTTCAATGAAGCTGCAACTCTCATTTGTGTAGATGGGTTCTTCCTGATAATGAATCCAATCCCCGATAAATACATTACACTTTCCAGCATCTTCTGTAGCATACCAGTGAAACAACTATTAACACATAACCAAATTGGCAATCATTCAGATTCAGTGATATCTTAATATGACAAATAACACGTGATAACATTTCTTCACAAACCAAGAATTACAAAATCATCCCTTTCAGGGGTGACAGAGGGATCATACCAATCGAGTGGTTTAGTACAGCAGCAAATCAATCTATGTTGGGAGCAAGATAATCAAAACAAGCCAATAAACATATCTAAGCGGAACAAAAACCCATCATAAATTAATATACTGCACTAAACAAATTTGGAAATTCTTATTTGAAATGCAGACTGATTACATTTCTATAAGTCTATAACCATGACAATTAGTTCGTGTTTGGTACACCATATTAGACTGTATATAGAGTTAAGTATACTATTTATCTTATTCAGTATAAAACCATCTTCACCCTCACCGCTGCATTATGTTATACTATTTATAGTGCAAATGACATTTTTTTACTAAAAGATAAAAAGAATATTATCCACAACCATTCACCAACTGCTATCCATTTTAATTTTATACTAGGTTCTTTATACATACTAATCCGGTGCCTCAAACGCAACCTCAAAGTAAAGTAAGACTCACCGTACAACTCACTGTATAATGCCATCAACACTATGCTTAAAAGTTGAAAAGAAGTGAATTACTTATTTTATGAGCAAATGCAACTCACTTTTTAATCTGAGCCAAACATGCTCTAAACCAATATAAAACTTATTTAACCTTTTTTACAGATCTCATACTTCTGTAAAGCAGCATTAACCTCTTGTTCATCAATATTTTGCCACCTCACACAAATTTCTCATACATGATAATGATAACCCATTAAAATTAAGGAAAACTAAAGGGAGTTAGAAACAAAAGGATCTGACCTTCAGGAGGAAATCCATCTGTTTTTTCTTGAGAAATTAGAGGAAGAACAGGGGGCGGTGAAGTCTTGGCATTTTCAAGAAATGAGTTGTCGGAAATAGGAGAAAATCCGGTGGATCGAGTATAGAGAAGCCTAAATGCAAGACCCACTAAAAGAATTGAAACGCCCAATTTGATTACGAAGTAATTGTGGTTGTGACGAGATCTCCAATATTTCCAATTGTACAGCATTTTCTTCACCATTTTCCACTCTTTATCCTTCAGTTTTAAGCCTTTCTCACTCTCATTCAATCCTTCCTCAGGCGGTGACAGCTTTGATGATTTTATAGAGAAAACTGCAGCATTGGTCCCTAACTTATTGGACCATTAGTAAATTATTCTTCAATTTTTTAAAAGTAACAAGTTATTCTCTAACTTTTGTGTTACATTTCTATGATTGAAATAGTCAATTTTACATGTTAAATTATAATGTGACTGTCTTGCTCCTAAATTTTAGGCGTCATCTCAAATTGGAAGGAACGTTTTACATAAAGTTAAACGTATATTTAACAGATAGAAGATTAATTTTGCACAATTTTGGAATATCAAAAGCTCTTAAGAAATTTTTTCAAAAAAATGTAGTAAAATCTTGGCACTTCAAAATTATATTAATGTGTTAAAATTTAGCCAAGAAATGTTGACAACACATCTTGACTGACTAAATGAATGTTTGGAGATTAATTTGCTCTTTTTCTAAAAGTTGATGGTTAATATGTTACTCAAACAATAAGTTGGAACTGTAAGTGAAATTAATGCCTATTATAATTTTTGATAACCGACAAGAGTAAAAGGACACACAGCACTCCTTTCTAGTTTCTGAGCTGTATATGCAGAATGTTTGGGTTAAAGCAAATTTTTAAATAGGCTTAGATCCGTTAATTATTTTATTTTACTAGACAAACTTTTTTTTGTTATTTTAACTTTTAAAGACTATTATGGTGATATTTGGCGAGTTCAAATTATAATTTAAACTATTAAAATACACTTTTATCTGTATGATTCATACACATTCTATAATTATTGACTTCTCTTAATTAGTTCAGCACATTTCTTGAACAAAATTAAAACCGATATTTATTTTATGGATAAATAAAATGTATTTTCTTATTTTCAATTTCGACTAATAAAAATATTTATCTTTATAGAAGACTTGGAATGTACGGTAATGTTTTTTAAATGATACACGAAATGTGTGAATCATAAGTTGTAAGTTAGATAAAAAAGTGTTATGTTTATCAACTCACTGTTACTGAACATTCGTAACCTAGATCGATGTTAAGTATCAATGGGATTAAATAATATATTCAAAAAATAAAAATATATATCTGAAAAAAGTGTGTAATGTAATAATAATATTATGCCAGAAATTTCGTCTTTGAAGAGAAAATAATAATCTAGTTGGGAGATATCGATAGTAATGTAATTTCCTTAATAAAAAAAAAAAAGCTAGTCTTTTTTGTTTGTTGATGGGTTAAGATGATGAAGTAAGTAATGGGCCCCATGACGTGAAGTTTAGTTGATAGGTCTTATTATGATTGTGTAACTATATCTTTACTAAAATATTATTGTTTCATTTTATATTACTAATGAAGATTGTTAGGTATTTTAGTGATGTTCAAATAATTCCTAGAGATGAAAATTCATGGCACATTTATCTTCATAGGCTATAAGCCCGAGATTGAAGAATATTGAAATCCACATTTCAATCTTCTTGAACTCTATTTTGGAGAAAAAAATCTGAAAAATTCGTTTGTCATTCTTGCCTATAAATTGGAACCCCTTTACCCTCATTAAACACACCAAACATAAGGAAGAAACCGACTTCTTCTAGTCTCTACTTCACTGTGCAAATTTTCTCTCCTTCTTATTGCCAGGATCGATCGCTGCTTTGTGCAATTCTCTCTGCTTCAAGAAGCCTCCAATTTGGTGTTACCTTTATGGTGTTGGATCGATTTTCTAAGCCTAATTGAAAAAGGGATTACTTATTCAATTTAGTTTCTAATTCAATTTTTGAATTCCTTTGAATATTTTAGATTAATTCTTACTCATTTCTTTGTGTTAATCAATTGTAGGTGGAATTAATATCAACAAAGATTAATTAAGTTCCGTCAAAGAAAATGGATTATTTAAAATTAAGCACACAACGACTAGTAATTTATATAAATTGAAGTTGTTTGTAAAACTCGCTAGTACACTTGCACTCCGTAGATAAGCCATCAATCCACCTACTTCAGTCTGATGAGCGAGAAGAGACATTAGTAGTTAAGAGCATGTTTGGCAAAACTTAAGTTATAATTTAAGGACAATTCTACATGTACATAATTTTTTTTATCAAACCTTTTACCTACACTCACAATAGGGTGTGGGGGAGTTTTTTATTCACGCAGGTCGACGCAGTGTAACATTTTTGGTAAGGAAAATGATGTACAAATAGTTTTATTCATAATTTTATCTATACTCAGTAGAACTCAACATTACTAAACAAGCAATAAAACCATTGCAATATTTTATATACAAACCGTCATGGGCCTGTCCATAAGTGCCACATGCTTCTACCATCGAGCCCGACACTTTCCCTCGCCCGTGCCATGAGCCAGGATTGACTTGGGTAATGCGACAGTCTCAAACCTCGAATACTCCACTCCATCTTATTTCCAAATGAGGGCGCACACAAAAAAAAAGGGGTCCAAGCCATTGAATATACCCCACTCTAGCAAAGCAAAATCAGTCATAGCACTTGCTAACTGATGAATGATCAAAAACACTGGAAACGAAATTTTCAAATACAGAAAATAACAAACATGTTTCCACAAAATGTTCCACTTTGCATAGAATGTAGCCGACGAATAAAGTCTTCGGGCGTCAACCACTTGCCTGAATAAAATCGTTACTTCATCAACTCGTAAAACAACTAATGCAACAATTGCGCAAGAAATCTGGGAACTTTCATACCAAATCCCCGCTTTTCTCTCTCAACCCTGTTTGATTTTCAGTATTAATTAGTACACGTGCGTAGAAATTACTTTAAGATCAATATATCCCATGGCAGCCAGTAGATATCATCTCAAGATATAAAATGTTTGCCTCTATTTTCTTCGTCGAATATAAAAAACAGCAGAACGCTACGAAGTACAATTTATTACAGAAAGCAGAAAAACTTACGTTGGGCCAAGTTTGCCAAGGCGAAATAGTTCTTCACCGGTATGTTCATCCATCACTTTCCCAGAAATCTCAATGATATAAGATCGATGTTTTGTGATTGGAAGACCCCTGCTAGAAAGTAAATCTAAATCTTTCTGGTGAAGTTCGCGCCCATTTACAAAAACCCCTGTGTTTCCGGCAGCACAATTTTCTGGCATAGGGTAATCGAATTCCTCAATATTTGGCTGCATGACATTAACGTTCCAGCATTTTGAAATCATTACTACATTTCTTTTCTTGAATAATAAAACAAGGTTTGAAATAAAGTCCATTCAAGGAAAAGGATATTGTGCACCAAATGCTCATTTAACTCACCATGATAATCCCAAGGCAAGGATGCCCCATCACACCCCAAAATCCAGCTTGAATGTCGTACCTGGTTTATCATAGAATTTGCAAAAATCTCCGTTAGTGTTTCAAGATCAGAGCCACTAATCACAAGAGTGAACAATATAGCTTCAATATATTCTGATATCAGAAGACGCATTATTTAAGTGGAAAATGTCCCTTCTTCAATAGGTCTATCGGTGACTTAGCAATCTTTTCAGAGTTTCTCACGAGTGTCCTATAATTCCAATACCAACTAAAGCCCAAAACCCCCCTCAAGGATTTCACACTGGTGGCAGTTGGCCACGGAGTCATGCTTTCAATTTCGGATGGATATACAGCAAGGCCCTCTCCAGAAATGATGGTCTCAGGAATCTACATGTGGTTGCCCAAATTCATACTTTGAGGGAAAAAAAATAATAATAAAATAAAATAAAAAATTGGCGGGTAGAGATAAGTACGTGGAGGTGTTCACTTGAAAAAGTAAACAGACATTAGTGTCTTAGTGTCTTTACTTACAAAATACTTCTTTTTTCAGAATGCTGTATTAGAGCTATTTTTATGTGAAATCCATAGCAGAAGGATTCCTTTTTCCTTTAGATAAATATATGGGAATAGGATTCACTACATAGATGATAAACTCAGAGATGCAAGTTTAGTCCATATAAAAGCAGCAACAAACTTTTGTCCATGTACTCACCAGTACCCTCCGGGTTGAATAGGTCCAGCTAGCTTTTCAGCCTTCTTAACTAAATGATCCGGTATAAAATGCCCATTGACAAACACTTGTGATCTTCCATCCTCTTCATTTCGATTAGACTTTGAGAAGTCTAGGAAGCTCTTTTTGATAAGACCAGCGAAGAAAGACTTCCCCCCTTTAGTGATCCTTGGTTGATCTTCTTTACTTGTGTCACCTGAGTCCTGAGATACCCAGCTATTTGAAAATTCATTCAATAATACGTCCATCTCAGTTGCCACTGGTGCATCTTTTACAGAATTCTGCCGAGATGTAAGCTTATCGAGGTCAACCTTCTCCTGCTCAGATCGTTTACTTTTGTTACCCTTTTCATATCGATTGACCATATTATTAGCAGAAGAATGATCAGGACATTGCTGGGGAAGTGAATCAGGAAGTGGGTAAGGTGTGACTTCTTTAAAAGGCAACTCAGCAGAAGGAGAAATATCTTTTCTAGCATTTACAATGTCCAGCCTCTGCTCATTCTCAGAGAAACTGGAAGATAGAGAAAGTGGGTCCAGCCGCTTCCCAGACTCACTAGAATTTGACTTCTTGTCTCTTGGAGAATACTTGGGTTCAGAATCATCATAAGCATTAGAGCACGGGTTCATATCAACAGTATTTGCACCAAAATCGTCATGCAAATAACTAAAATTTTCGTCCAGTGTTCCAGTAGAACCATTGACAGTCTCAGTTGGAACTTTGTCGATGCTTGCAAGGACTGAAATAATAATCCCATCGTTACCAAGCTCAAACAAGATTATGGAAGAACAAGATCCACATTTTATTTTCTGTTGATTTTTCACCATTGAGATGTGCTTCCTCCGCAGTTTCAGTAACTCAAAGCAGTTAAGGCATGTTATGAAAGGGGCGCCGCCTGCTACGGGACTGCAGGTTCGTCCACTCCTATGGGATAGCACTGCCTTTTTAGGACGGTGGTAAATTAGACCACCATTTTCTGAATCAACGCCATCTGAACTCATTGTTAGAGGCTGTCGAGAATGCATTTGACGAGCATTGGACCCTTCAGATATATAACCCTGGGGATGTTGCAAAACAGGATTTGGATGGTAGAGAAGATTGGGGTCGTCTTGAGACCTTTGATGAATTTTAGGGGGCAAATGCCAGTTATTGTTAAAGCAGTGAGCACAAGAACATGCAGGCTGGTGTAAAAAGGCTTCATGTGGATGTGAAGCAAAAAGGTTGCGATTGATATCCATGTAGTGACCTGGGTGGTACTCATGAGACGGCCATTGCAAAAATTTAGGTGGCGGCTGACTAGGAGGCCTACGGAATATTTCTGGCTGATAATTATCACCATACCCCAAGAACTCTGGCGGGAAGTTCCTTTGAGGATAAGCCTCTTGCATTATTGAACCAAAGTTATCCATGTGAGGAATGCGTCCATGATTGTAACTTGAATGTATGGTTTTCAAATCACTGGGACCTAGGGGTTGTTGGTTAACACCATGTGAACTGGCCAAGTCTTCTTGCACATAAGTAGCATGATGTCCACCATGTGAATCGGGTGGAGTTGCAGGCATCCTTCTATCAGTACCGTGCCAATTAGGTTCTTCTGCTAAATCACAGGATCGAGTAAGTTGATCCTTCAATTCATCGAGCTTCCTTAGGAGCTCAGCCCGATCATTCTCTAAGTTTTCAACTCTAGTAAACCCGTCCACATCATGATCCCGATATCTCATCCTCTCACCATATCTATAATAAGAATCCATGTCATAGCTCGACGGCCTCTCACCATGATACAGAGAACTATCAAACCTCCCATGTGGGGCTACAGCTCTGGCATTTGCTGAAGAAGCCATTGACTGATTTCTTTCCAGCCCCCACTGGTCCATAGCAGGCCTAGACCTCAATGGTCTCATTGGATGCCCAATTTCATCAAGCTCATTCTCACTATGAAAATTAGAATATACCAGCTTTTTCATGTCCAAGTCACTATCTTCACCCCATCTCCCGTCGTTAGTCATACCCTCTGCAGAAGAGTGGTACTCATCATCAAAATATTCTGGTCTTCTAGTTCTGTCTCTTTCTTTTCTCTTCACATGGGAATTGAATGGTACTTCTTTTTTTTCTATCCTTTTTGTGGAACTGCCATTGAAAAGCACTCTATCGATATCATTTATCTCATTTGCTCTATTATGTTCAATTCCCACACTATTTTCCATGCCCACCTCAGAAACATTACGTGTACTACCTCTCTCGGAAATTTCAACGCCTTCTGCATAATCAGATACCTCTGACAATCCATCTTCCATAAACCCTTTCTTTTTAGCTGTATCATTAAACCAACCATAATTAACTATCAAAATTTCACAACTTCACATGAATATCCGTACACCCTTCAGTTCAAACATTATAAAGATTTATTATAGTATCATTTTGAAGTGTTCTGTTCATAAATGTGATAAAATTACTTGCACGCAATCATATTTATATATGTTGAGTGCGTAAACAAACATACTGTAATGTTAATATCCCCTTCTTTTTGGCTTTTCAATCAGAAGCAACCATAACAAAAAACAAAATTTCAAATTTCACTCAAGACCACTTACTCTTTCTTACAATCATAACCATAAATCTTTCATTTTTAACACCACCATTAATGATAGTACAAACACATACAAGACGCCGTTTTCTTAAAAATTCATCGACTTCTTATTTAGCACATAGAATCTGCAATTATAATTAATTACATAACCATATGATATCTCTATGTTGTCTATTGTATACACGAAAACAAAGGGCACATTTTTTTGTAACGTATGCATACAACAAACAGGTCAAGGATTAAACCATAATTTTTGCTTTCTAGAGCAATAACTCTTGAATCCAAAATACACCTAAACAATTCGTAGTATGATTAGGCTCAACACAGTCCAACAAAACATACACACGCTTACACTGATACACGCTTTTACATATGTTATACCTTTGAGAACAGCACCACAGGCACCGCACTCGTAAAGAGAGTAATCTGGAAGCCCGTCTGGAAGCTCGGGGACGGGGAGGAGCTTTTCACACTTGGGACAACGCACAAGCCTTACTTTTGCAGCTTCCGCCATTTTGCTGTTCCAAATACTTCACCAAAACTGAAACTTGGTTCTTTAAGGATTATTTTAGCTATATTTTTTGCAGTCCACAAAGAATTGATCTATTAAACAGTAAACTTGAATAAGAACAAACCCAAAAGTCAACTCAAGTCTTGAAGCCCACAAAACCCCCAAACACAGAAACACCCCGGCAAACTAACCACAAATTAATAGATAAACTTGGACTTCTTTTATTTTATAAAGAAAATAATCAAATAATCGGTCAAATCAAGATGTGGGTTCTCCTTCAAACAGAAGAATGCATCTGAAACTGTAAGATGCGAATGTAACAACACACAACGGAACAAAATCCCAATTTTCTTTAAGGTACTGTTTGATCCATATTTTTTTCAAAATTCATTTTCAACCATATATTTTTCAATAAAATAATATTACACATAAATTCAAAAATTTTATTATTTTTCTAACCACACATTTTTCATCACATTACATCATATATATATATATATATATACACATACATACATTCTTTTCTATAAAAAAATGTGCCTTCTAAATTCGTTGGATTCACAAAAAGAAGAAAAGGCTAAAAATTTGGGGTTTCCAAGGAAGGAAAGATTTGGTTTTGGAGGGAATATTAATTAGAACCTAATTCCCGACATTATTTTACTTTTTTGCAATGAATCTTCCCTTGCCGTTTGCGATTGGAATAATGCTGAACGATCAGGGCGTTGTCCCGTAGCTCTCACCCAACACCAAAATTTGTGGTAAATTTTGCACTATTTTACCTCAAATCTTGCATCAAACTAAAAATTATCTACAACTACTACACCAAAATTTATACCAAATAAAATTTCTTCTTTTTTCATTCTTAATAATTTATTNTGTAAATAATAATATTATTAATCATAATATGAATTATAATAACAAAAATAATAAAAATTTATTGTATTGAAAAAATATAACACAAATACCCTCCAATTAGCTTGGCAAATGGAAAAAAAAAGGGTAAATTTGACTTTGCACCATTTTGGTGCAACATTGGAGAGCTTTTGCACTAAAATGTAGTGTTCTGGTGCTAATTTGGGATATGCTTTTAGTGAAGCAAAATTAGTCACGTCAACGAGTCGAGTCACCAAATTTTTTTTTTAACAAAAAAATATATCCGTTTTAACTATATTTGAATTTCAAATTCAAAAATTTAAATTTTTTTACTGTTGATTATGTGACAACTGCCTGCACGCTACCTACAAGTGCAAGCAGCTAAAATAGCTTCCTACAAAGCTTTTTTTTTTCTGTTATTATCGGTCTGGGTTCGGGGCGACGCCCCAAAATTGGGTTCAGCCTGAGCCTCGATCGAGCTTGGCTCGAGCTTTTTTTGGATCGAGCCACAGTCGCTCGAGCTTTTTTGCCATCCCTAAATAAAACTGTTTCAAAACTCGCAATTAATGCTCGAGTGGGGGACCAGTCAAAATTGGTGGAGTAATTGATATGAAACTACAAAACGATTCATAATAGGAATAATTGCAGCAACGACCCCTAATCTTTTACTTTTTTGTAAACTTTACCATAACCTTTACTTTGTACTAGTCATAGTCTCAAAGTTTTCAAAAATTCACACTTGGGGACCAAATGAATGGAAACCATCCATCTTGTTGTTAGTTGGCCAAAAAAAGTCAAAATTTGATCAACTTTGACCAAATTAAAAAGGGCAAAATGGTACTTTGCATTTTCCCTCCCATTAAAATATAACCGTCCTATGGAGGAAGCAATTTTGACTGCTTCCCTTTCCAATTTCTTCACTATCGCCAGATAGAGGTAGCAATTTTGATTACTTCTCTTTCCAATTTCTTCACTGTCGTCCGATGGAGAAAGCAATTTTTATTGATTCCCTTTCCAATTCTTCATTGCCATCCGATGGACAAAGCAATTTTAACTGTTTCCCAGCAATTTCTTCACTGGTCCCCTTGATTTCGCTTCGGATTTAGATAGTGGTTCTATTTACCACGTTAACAACACAAATCAAAACCAGTTTACAATCGCACCGACTACATCGACATTGCCAACTCCACCTACCACCACAGCTATTCCTTCAACCCATTTACCACATTAACGACGCAAATGAAAACCCCAAATTTCTTTGAAATAGAGGAAATTGTCGTCGTTGTTAAGGATGAGAAGAGAGCTAAGGGAGATCTCGAGAGTGGGATCGATGTCATTGAGGAAGATGAAGCTTTAATTGGCACATTGAATTTTAAAGCCATCGTAGCCGACGAGAGGTATTGCCCGAGGATTCCCATCACGCTTCTAGATTTTGTGTGTGTCAAATGAGGTAGTTTCTGACCAATGACGCGATGGAGAACATCAACTAGATGGGGAAGGAACAATGATTTTGGGTTCGATTTTGGAGAGAGCAGCAACGATTGAGAGGGATGAGAGATGAATTTGTGTTTGAATTTGATTTCCTGTTTGGGTTCCATTTGGTAGTGGAGAATATGGTAGATGTGGGTCTGGTGGTGGTGGTGGTGACAGCGGAGGCGGTGGTGGTTAACATTGATTTTGGTTTTGGGGTAGATGGTTTGGGCAAGAATGTGGAAGAGGATAATTGTGGAAGATGTTGATTTTCTCAATTTTTTTATTATTTAATGTGAGAGAATTGTATAGTTACTATTTTACCCTTTTAAAATGGTCAAAATTGATTAAATTTAAACTTTTTTAATCAACTAACAGCAAGATGGATGGTTTCCACTCATCTGGACTCTATGTGTGAATTTTTGGAAGGTTTGAAACAATGATTTATACAAAATGAAAGTTAGGGTAAAGTCTACCAAAAGGTGAAAGGCTAGGATCGATACTGCAATTATATCTAAAAGCAAATGAGAAAATGCAAGCGCCAAGTGGTATCTTGACAAAGTGTATATGCCACTTAGTGTCTCTAGTCGGTCCTATTTAATATATACTTACGAAATCAATTTTGCTCATGCTTGTCTCCATTTGAAATAAAATTCTTTAATTCTCATATTTATTTTTAACTATACATTCAAACAATAAAACATTTTATACGTAAATTTAAAATTTTTCCTTACTTTTTAACTACACATTTTTAAAAAAATTACTATCCAAAATAACATTTTTTATAATAATGACCATCAACACGGACTTTATTTTCAACATTATTTAATATTTATGGATAATATTAATTCAATTCAAGAAATAATCAAATGATTTAACATAGACAATGCAAAGTTGACGGCACCATGCAGGGTGCTATCAAATCCGAAATTCGAATTCATATTTCTAATTCCAAATCTATAAATAGGAGTTGTTTGGAAACCAAATTCTCTACAATCTCTTTTAGCTCTTTAGTGTAGAAATTAAAATCAATAATTAATTTTAATTATATATTTTATGCGTTCTACAATTTTTATAAAAAAAACTATTAAAAAATTAATTTTAACCCCCACCAAGGAGGTTTAATATATTGCTCACAATTTTTTAGCAGTATAATTTTACAACCATCATTCTCGTGATTTTATAATTAGTTAGGAGTTATTATTTCGCCCACATGATTTCATAATCTCTACTTCTGTTTTTCTTGTTGTGTTATTCTACGTAATTTATGCAATGGTTTGTTCATGATCATTGCTATTGTATTGCAATTATTTTATTTTATAATTTTTGTACTCGAAATATTAATTTATGTACAATTTTAACTCCACATACATATTAGAACTGGTCTCAAGTCCGAATAAATGAAAAGATTTCTACAACTTCATAATGCTTTTGGTGAAATATAATTTTTACGTTTTAACTTTTTCTTACAACTAGAAAATTATTTTTTACAATATATGATTTACTTACATTTTCATTTTCTACATTAGTTTGACATCATGAAAGTTAGCAAATTTTTTTACGTTGATTTTAATAATATTTTTTTCAATCAATGATCAAATTTCCTACACATAGAGGGGATGTCAACAAGGAATATACGAGAAATATAATTATTTTATTTTATTTTGAGGAGTGAAAGTGCAATTTTAAGTTTAAATTTACCTTATTTGGTGATGATTAAAATTAGATTTTTTTTTTAGATTTTGATATAAGTTGATAAAATGTGAAGTTGAAAAATTATGGAACTCATAAATATATGGTTAAAATGAATGATTGACTTTGACTTCAATTAAAATCTAGATTTTAACCAATACCAAATAGGGGTTTAGAAAAAGTAGGAAATTGAGCCCCGCTTATATTGAGCTAGGGAAAAGTTAAGTGTACAACATTGGTTGACAACTACGTGTTGTCAAAATCTTAGCATGTGATGTAATTTTTTTTTTTTGTTAAATAAATGAATATAATAATGTCAAATAGGATATTGACAACTAAAATTGTACATGTAACATGATTTATCGAGCTAACTCCTGCTCTACCAGACTCACTCAAAAACTCTATAAAATTTTTCCGAACAGGAACAAGTTGGGTTGGCTTCGGGTTGGGCCTAAACCGACCCAGCTCGACCCAGCCCACTCCCATCCCTAAATAAAACCCCCGGTAAAACCTTGGTAGAGCATCACAGACTCTCTTAGTTTCTCGTGGTCCATCATAAGGTGCTTGCTTTAGGTCTTTAATGTATTTTTCATCATTCGGTCGCGAAATTTTACGATAGTAGATTTTCTCCATCAGGCTTAAGATAATTCGCCGACTCAGTTAATTTAAGTTGAATTTTAATTTTCGTATGTT
The DNA here is from genome assembly GCA_903798255.1 of Fraxinus quadrangulata. NCBI lineage: Eukaryota > Viridiplantae > Streptophyta > Magnoliopsida > Lamiales > Oleaceae > Fraxinus > Fraxinus quadrangulata. Next base: position 10,749 of record CAIGRB010087991.1, on the reverse strand, counting down.
CATTTCGGATTCTGGGCATTTCGTCGATGTTTATTTTTTTTTTTAATTTTTTTTAGGGGAATATTGATTGGTTATCTACATGCCTTTTTTCTTTACTTCTCATAAGACCCACGGTTTCAATTTCCTGATTTTTTTGTAGGCATGCCAATTTGTTTACCCCTGGGTTTATATTATGTTTGAAATCTGTCCATGGTTAGTTTTTATTGGATTCGAATTGATTTTCTATAATATGGCGTCCCATATTTGTCATATTAGTTGAAATTAAAAGAGTTGCATCAAAGTTAGAATTGTATATAGCTCTAATTCAAATTCAAGAATACCCTTTGAGAATATCATTTTAGTGTTACAACCCCATGTTGGTAAATACAGATTTGGCACCGCGGTCAATTGGGATTTGTTACCTATAAAGTTTCTATAACTACAAACATTCTTCTATATGTTATTAGTACTTTTACGTGTGATTTATGCTATATCATTTTGATTCTGGCCTCAATTGAATCAGTAAATCTGTAAATAGCGTTGGGCAGAAGATTGAATTCATTCTATTACAAATAGAACCAGACACTCATTTTCTTTGACATTATTATTAAGTGACATATATCCGTATAAGTATTGTCGATATAGATTAGAGTGAGAGAAACATGCTGTCCATCATACCAATACCCGTATAAATATTCAGGGATATATCTTGGGGAATGGGGATGTAAAAATTGTGGTTTAGAAGATTAGTTAATAATTTTATTCAGGTAATGAGCTCAAATATGCAAAGGAAGAAGCTATTAAATGGGTGTTCTTGAGGCTGATGAAGTGCACATTAGAGTGGTACATGTTTTACTCGGCATTTGACGTGCTTGGGCTGAGATCTAAAGTGCGTGTCTCTTCAAGTTAAGGATTTTAACAATGGTGACATATTCTTTGGAGAGTGTGGTAACTTTGGTTGTTGATTTGCGGAAACTAAGAAAAGATGAGGGTGAAGGAAGAAAGATCAAAAACTCTATTAAGAGGTACGATGAGAATTGTGAATCTTGCTCATGCTATATATTCCATTGAAGGATAACATACACATGGAATAGTATTATCCAGATTAATTGAGGAATCTAACATCCTTTGGACTTTTTAGAGTTTTACGGGCATGTATGCCTGGGGTTTAGAGTTATTCTTTTTTTTTTTTTAACGAATAACAACAATTAGGCTGCCTTATCTTTTCTTTGAATGGAATAAAAATTGCATGTCTCACCGTCCATACTGTGTTATACTGGTATTAATAGGCAAAGAATGGGATATCACTTGTTATGCAAAGACATAACACTCATAAGACATGACATCCACGTAATTCCTAAAGAAAAGCTATTATTTATTATAATCTGAATATTGCATCGTAATTGTTGTGTGCCTATAATCACATTATTTATACTTTAAGTGCAGTGCAAGGAATGATTATACTTAATATGTAGCCCTCATCGTTTTTACATAGAATGAAGAGACTCGTGTGCAGTTAAACATTGTGGTTCTGAAATTACATTTATCTGATTTCTTATTTATTTGAGTGGTTTCCTGTTTGCTTTATTCACGGCTTACGTTTTTCATATTTCAGCTTGAAGTCTGAATAATCATAATTGACTCCACTAATCTGAAAAATGGACATCGATTCGAAATCACAAGAGGATTCTGCATCGATTCTGCAAACGGTCCCTGAGGTAAATAATTGATTTGCAAATTCTTTATTCACACATTTTATATGCTAAATACATTTTTCTTACTATGTTCATCATATTGTTTATTTGTTTATTTCAAGTTGAAGAGTAAAGAAACAGATCACATTTCCAAAACAATGGAGAAACTGAATATAGCTGAATCGTCTTCAAGCTTTAAGAGAAAACCAGTTGTCATCATTGTTGTAGGAATGGCAGGTACTCTTGCACTATGTTTAGCAAATGTAATTTGAGGTTTAATATTCAATCTGTTTTGTTGGCTGAATATTTATGGGGAGATTTTGAATATAATAGGGAGTGGAAAAACTACATTTCTTCACCGCCTAGTTAGTCACACAATGGCGTCAAATATTCAGGGTTATGTTATCAATCTTGATCCCGCTGTCTTGACTCTTCCATATGGTGCAAATATTGATATAAGGGACACTGTTCGGTACAAGGAAGTCATGAAGCAATTCAATCTTGGACCCAATGGAGGAATTTTGACTTCGCTTAACTTGTTTTCAACAAAGTTTGATGAGGTAAACCTTTTCATGGAGATTTGATTTTATTATTGTCAACTTGTTTATGTTTGTTGTCACGATGAATGACGGTGACCATTATATTTACAATTATATCAAATCAGTATAGAATTTGAAAGAAATTCATACAACCACCATTGCTTATCTTTACATTGGTAGCAAATCACTTTGGGAAATGAAAGTCATTTAAAAAATAACTAGATTGCATCACATAGGTAGCTATGCACATGCTATTTCTCAAAATTGAGTACTCCGGCTGAACTTTGCTCGTCAATATATTTTCAGGCTCGTTCCTTAAAATGCAGAAGATTTATTTAAGCATAAATATCTTGATCAGGAATCATTGTAATGAAATTTGCTTTGTGCTTATTTTGGCTTGGTATTTTTGTGCACTGGCTTCTAAGGTATGCCAAATTTACATCTGATGTTCATGGTTGAATAATGCTTGCATCTCAACAAGATATAGATGCTTTCTTAGTATACGGTGTCTTTAGTTTATACTTTAGAGAACTGCACATTAACATATTTAGTTTCAATTTGAACAATAATAAACTGCCATTACTGGTCGTTTGAGTTGGTTTTGATGTAATTGATTTTTAGGGAAGAGGTTAATCTAACCTTATCAATAATTCTGAAGTTCTCAACAACCTTGATCCACTCTCAAATTTGGCCATCATGGTTAGTGTATGCTAAATTTGTCTAAAGTTTATATCATTCTGTACGTAATTAGTGTGATACCGATGCTTTTTAATTGATAATGGGTGGTTCACCATACCTCATTTGTGTAACGAGTGAACACCTAGCTAATCATTTCTTAATTTTAATTAATTTTAGTGGGCACATGGATTAGTCACCGTGTCCATCTCTAGTATATCAAATACATGAATGGAGAAAGGGGCCTTAAAGTATTCTTGGTGTCAAATTGCAGGTTATATCTGTGATCGAGAAACGAGCTGATCAGCTCGACTATGTTCTGGTTGACACTCCTGGCCAGATTGAGATTTTCACTTGGTCTGCATCTGGAGCGATTATTACAGAAGCTTTTGCTTCAACATTTCCTACAGTGATTGCTTATGTTGTTGATACGCCACGCTCAGCAAGTCCAGCTACCTTCATGAGCAATATGCTATATGCCTGTAGCATCCTCTATAAGACCCGGTTGCCGATGGTACTGGTATTTAACAAGACAGATGTGGCTCGATATCAGTTTGCCCTGGAGGTACATTTAACTCTCGATTTAGTTGACATTTTCACAAAAATAATATCGATTTATAGGCGTAAATCCTTATTATCGTTGCAAATAATTACCTGTCAGCTTTTGCTAGTTTTATTTACTGTTCTGAGTGTAGTGGATGGAAGATTTCGAAGTATTTCATGCAGCACTAGATTCGGACCACTCTTACACATCAACCCTGACCCGAAGTCTCTCCCTTGCTCTGGAGGAGTTCTATAAAAATCTCAGATCTGTTGGAGTGTCTGCTGTGTCTGGTGCCGGAATGGATGCATTCTTTAAGTCCATTGAAGCCAGCTCCGAAGAGTACATGGAAACTTACAAGTACTGATTTCTAATTGATAACCTCTCTGTTTTCTTAGCTGTGTAGATAAAACTAGACATGTTCCCATTATTTTTTCTAATGATAATTGTTAAAATTTACTCTATAGGGCTGATCTTGACAAGAGACGGGAAGAGAAGCAGCGCTTGGAGGAAGAACGTAGAAAGGAAAACATGGATAAGCTGAGAAAAGACATGGAGAAGTCCAGGGGGGAAACTGTGGTATTGAACACTGGTTTGAAGGATGTAAAACCGGACAATGAGAGCATGGTGATTGATGAAGATGAAGAGGTGGAAGATGAAGATGATGATGATGATAGGTTCAGTGAGGATGATGCAGATGCCAAAGATGAGGATGATGATGATGATGATGATGAAGACGGAGAAGTTGCCAGTTTTTCGTTTTGAGACCATAGGTTAAAAAATGAGCAACTTTTGTATTATATGACTAAATGAAGTAAATCAGAACTCTCTTAATGGAAAATATTGTTGTGGCAATGCATATGAGCTCAACATCTGAAGGTTGTCGTTATAATTATTACCTTTAAGCCCATGTTTGGTCCGGATTAAAATCTGATTTTAATCCAAGTCAAAATCAAACAATTAATATTAACCACATCTTTAATGGGTTCCACAATTTTTCAACCACACATTTTAAAAATTTCTATCAAAATTTACTAAAAATCTAATTTTAATCGCTACCAAATACCCTTTAAATGTTGTGCCAACCAAAATTGTACGTAGAATGAACTCAAAAAGGATTCGAAAGAAGAAAAATGAAATTTTGTTTGGTGTAACATGCAATGCAATCTTGCCCCCGATTGGTTCGTATTATTTCAAAAATTTATTCCCCTCTTATTTTTAAGTAAAATATTGTTATAAGTAGATCATTTTCTTTTTCTATTTTCAACCACACATTCTACAAAAAAGTACTATTCTAAAAATTATAATTTAAAATAATGGGACCTAATATTGTACATTGAACTTGTCTTTATGGCGTAGTTGGGCTCTAGACATTAACGGTCGAGGAGTTTGAGGTGCCCATATGTAGTGGCAAAACTATGACCTTGAGTGAGTTAGAACGATCATTGATTGTTAACGGCTGCAATAGTGGGAATGTTTATTAATATTTAATTAAATAATACTTAAAAAAATTCAACCAATATATAAATGTACTAAAATTTAAAAATCATATATATATAAAATACAATTCAATACAACTCAAAATAATAAGAAAATCTATAATATATTCATGCCAAACTTATGCCGTCTATGATATATTGATGCCAATGAGTTTGATCTCCTATTTATAGAGGGTAGAAATTGTAATGTCCACTGTGAGTGTGACAACATGTGATGTTCCCACGAGATCCTGCTGCAAAAGATTAACTCTTTCCATTAAATTCTCACACGACAACCGTTCTTCAAGTTCATCTTTCCAAGCGTGTGGAGTTTTTATTTCAAGCAGCAGATTGTTCGCATGTAATGAAAGGTAGCTCGTGACAATCCTTTGATTTTAAACTACGATCAATTCAAGATCAACTAATGCGAAAGAAGTAAGGAATCATCTTTTCGACTCTAACTCTCCCACTCCGATTGTTACTTTTCTTCCCACCATCACCTATTATAGGTCATCCTAGTTAAAAAAAACTGCTTGTGCGTGGTCATCCCCGTAAGTACAACAAATATGATTAATTGCACTCTTTGAAATGTGACAACAAATTAATACAAAAATATTTTTCAAATTTTATTAATTGAACTTGTAGTTGTAAGAAAAGTAAAATTTGTCTTCCATAAGGAGGTTCCTTTTTATTTGTATTATCTTTTTCATAAGTTTGTAGGAACACTGAGAGAGTTGACAATAGTGTTATGTCCTTAACTTCTTATCTTGTTGGATTCTGATATTCAATTTTCTATTAATTAGCACAACTTGTTATTAAAGATGATTTTATAAAATAAGTTGTTTTACACCCTCTCAACGGATATTTTGGATGAAAGCCATTATCAAACCAAGTGTCAACTAATAAAATATTGAAAATAAGAATGCGTCGAAAAAAGTTAATGTAATAAGTGTTACAATGGACAGAAGATTGAGAACCTGAAACACACCCTTTATTTATATTTGATTGAGATGAACACTTCATTAATTGAAATATAGAGACTAGTTAGTTTATGAGGTTCACTGTCATTACGATTTAAACTATGTACTGAATTATAAAAAATAAGAAGAATATTTGGAAAAAAACATTATCTATGCAACTTACCCTAATTAGAAAACTAATGAGAATATGTTTATCAATGAGAAGATAAACATAGCCCAAACAAGATTCTATCAGTCCAGTTTTAGCTGTAAATCTTTGACATCGCATGTGAAACAACTTGCATATCACAATTCAAACTACAGTAAAATTTAACTCAATTTATACCTAAATAACTACAAAATGTGACATAATGTCAAATGGGATGGGAAATACCTACAACCGCTTTGCCAATCGAAACAAATTATCACACGACGAACAAGCCTCCTTCGGAAGTGTAAAAGGAAATACAGTGCGGGTAAAAAGTAAACGTGGCTAAGAATGTTAAGCACACTCATCCATCATCGGGAACCTGTGAGTTGTTAAAATTCGAACGACCATATTTTGGCTCTGCGTAGATATATGCTCCCGCAACAACAAGAAGAACACCAAGAACTAGACCAAATAGCTGAACATTAGCTAGCAATTCTCCGTGGATTTCTTGTTCATTTGAATGACATGTAATCTCGTTTCCCTTGAGCAAGCAACCATCCGGCATCATTGGACCATAGAGAGTGAATGCAGTCTGATAGAACCACAGGCCTTGGAGTGTTATAGCGATGCCACTGCATAAGTCGACCGGAAAACTTGTTGGGATGAGGGCACCGGCAATAATAGATAGAATACAGAGGCCAATGAGGAGGACGAGGATAAGGTGATAATATCCCTCGAGGCCCTTATGGGTAGTTGAGTGGAAATAGAATAGAAGGTACTCTGCAGTGAATGCTGCGGATGCAATTAAACACAAAGCTCCCTCGGGCAAGGGAAGAAAGCTGAGAAAAGAGAAAGTTGTGCATTAGTCATAAAAGAAAAATGTTCGACATAAATGCAAAAAGAACTAATAAAATTAGACGGAGTTCTAATGAACAGACATACTGACTCGCAATAGTGGAAGTGAATAATACTGATGCCTATCGAAATAAAAAGTTCCAACTCTAAAGACCCTCAATCTTTCAGATCCTAGATTGTGAAAGCAGAATTACTAAAGAGCCTAATGCATTCCGAGTTCGGCCTTACAGTTGCTGAATTCAGAAGTTTTGTCATTACAATCCATAAAATTAAGTACTAACCAAGTGATTCCAACATTCCTCATAGACTGAACCACTAAAATTTAAGGCCAGGATTTTCAGTCAATATAGCAATGCATCCAGATCCGCAACAGATTTAACACAATGTCTCCACTTTCAACTAGTAACATTTGAGAAATGAATGAAAAACTTTCAACTTCTTACTACTAAAATCTATTGATTTTAAAGGAAGTTGAAAGGCATATTAGTTGCCATAAGCGCTGTTTATTCCAAAAAAAAAAAAAAAGGAGTATTCTTTAAAGAATGTAAAAAACAAGACAAAAATAAGTACGATGGGATAAAATTACAATTATTTATGAAATATCATCCACCTTAAAAAAGGATAGCAGAAGAAAATAGAAGATAATATATTTGAAAACTCCATTCAATGGTTCCATTTATTATCAATCCCTCGAGTATATTTATCCAGCTCATTGTAAGTGTTTCTTGTCATGAGCATTTAAAGAGGTCAAAAAGGCCTCATTGATGTCTCAGGAATGCAGAACTTAAAAAATCAAAATTATATATCTTTTTGGAGTAATTACTAGAAAAGGAACGGGTACAAATAGATGTGCCAAAAATTCTACTTAAGCTAGGTAAAGAATTAAGATCTACCAAATTTCGAAAACAGTTCAAATTCAAACAGTTAATGTTAAACAAATTTACTAAGTTAAGAACTCACCTCGTTTTCTCAGAAAGCAGTGTTATTACACCGAAGATGAAAAACATGAGGAGCATCCCGGAGTGCTCGAAGTTATTCATGCGAGAAGGGTTCAAGACTCCGTTGACGAAGATATGGAGATGGGTCGAATATAAGAACTCTATACACAAATCAATGAAACCTCCAAATGCTATGAGATAAAGTTCCAAGTACTTAAGCCGTCCATCAAAACCGGGAACAGGGTTCCACACCCTGACCCGAAAAGATTTAGGATTCGATACATATCTAACAATAGAACTCCACATGTGCCATACACCAACAAAAAGAAACAATGTTCCGGGAAGAACATGACCAGGAAAAGAACCCATTTTCCTCAACTATGAACGTCGTTTCTTGATCAATTCTCTATCTCAATTAACCAAATCACATATCACTTGCACTTATCCAAGAATTCAAAATTTGGAAAATTAATAACTAATACCAAAACAGATAGCCTTGGAGTTGGAATCTTCTTCTCTACACCTGTTTCAAAAAAAAAATTGCATCAAAATTCTCACCCTACAACACTTTCTAGAACATATTCATTCAATAAAGGTATCACTTTCTTGGTGAATGCACACTGTAAAATTGACAAAAGGCAGAATATAAAGGAGAGGTGCTGTTTATAAAGTCAAAATTGCAGACGATGAGATTCAACAATACAGTCAATAATGGAAGTTTGAAGAAAACATACAGTCAATAATGGAAAACCAGTCAAGATTCACCCGCAGAACACAGATTTGTTATTGTTTCATTCAAACCCAATATCCCGCAAACGAAACTTAAATAAAAACTGTACAGATTTTTCAGTTTATTGGGCATAAAAAGAAAGAGAATATATATTTATAGACGATACTTACAGAAACAAATATGGTGGGATAATCAATTATTTTTCAAACAAAATCCATAATCCGGAGGGAAAAAACTGAAGGCCTTTCAAAGAAAGAAATAATTTTCAAGGTGGGGATCGAAGAAATGGATATGGAATCAACTTCTGAAAAGAAACAGATTGCCAATTATAGTCGAATCATTCACTCTCTCTCTCAAACACGCGTCATTGCATAAAATACTGAGTACTGTGTGTTTCACTGATGATTGATTGCGTGGGTTTTTTTGTGATTATGTAAGCGTTGACATATACAATATTTTTGTTTTTATAAATGATTATTATTGCTCATAGGGTAATTCAGATATGATCACACGAACCGCATTGGATAATAATTAATGAATTGTTATTTTTGAATTTTTTTCTAACTTTTAATTACATGAATACTTATACCATAACGCAGGAGGCATATAGATTACGGTCCTATTTGAGCCACATTATATTTTTCATTCTCATTATTCTACTCATTTTCAATCACACATTTTTCAATAAAATAATATTTTTCATCACATTAATAACTTTTTCTTATTTTTCAATCACATATTTTCTATCAATCTACTACTCTAAAATATATTATTTTAAAATAATATGGCTCAAACACACCCATTATTTCAAACGGAGACTTCCACAAAGGTTGAAATTGGACGTTGTATTTTTGCGGGCAAAAATCCGAATCAATGAAATTTGAAACCTTAGATCGAAATAAACAAATGGAAATGAAAAATTAACTGTCGAGAACTCCAAAGAAAATGAAAATCCAGTACGAGTCAAAGTGCGCAGATTTGGCATGGTAATGTCTTATCAAAACACTTGTTGTCTTATCTCAATGAGAATATTGAATGCCAATTACTTTGCAAAAACAGCAACATTTTCAGACAAGTACACATTTTTTCTGACACTGAAACAGACATGCCAAATGGGCCAGACAAAGAACACCTAGGTCATCTAACCCCTATGTAAACATGCTTTGCTAGATTCAGGGTCCCACATTTCTTTATTCATGTGTCAAAGGTCGCCCTAGCTAGATCTAAACCTACCACCCCCTCTGTGTTGGTGTGTGTGTGTGTTCTTTTTTAATTTTTTTTAACCTCATCGATTTTTNTGTGTGTGTGTGTTCCGTTCATCAAATTTTCTACAACAAAAATGTAAAGATATAATTTTGTTTGAAATATTCCATTCGTGCAAGTAAAATATGAGCGCGGATTTTACATCCTTTTAGGTACTCAAGAATAGGAATTTGTGTAACTCGTATTTTATTTTTGACATATACAACATTCAAGATCCCTATGAAATTGAGTCCTTTAAACTAATCAATCTTGTAGTATAGAATAATGAACCAGAAAATTTATTTTTGTTACAGTTTTTGGATGAAATTTACACTGTTAGGTGCATACACAAATCATGCTGATGGAAGAATTTCCAGGGCAACTTCCTTGAGGGATGGCATCTCTTGTTGATGATGCAAACAAACATATTTGTTTCTTACTTTCCTCAGAACTTTCCAAGCACCTGGATAGCACCTATTCATACATATAGATATAGAGAGGGAGGAAGAGAGAGAATTGTTATGTTTGATAAATACATCAAAAGAAGCAACATAATGTTTGGTATGCATTAAATATTTTTCTTCTTTAATACTATCAAAGCGTTATATAATTCTCTTTGCCAAATACGCCGTCGAGTTTCCAGATGATCAACTTTAACTTTTAGAGAAGAGTTCGACAAGTAACGAACCTGAAGAGGACTCCTCTGTTTCGTCCTTTGAAGTTGTGAATGTAATATACAGTCTCCATCTTAGGCAAGAGAGTTTGGGTAAGTGCAGCCAGTTTGGGATAGAAAAATGATGGATAATCTTAAAGTAGTCATGGAAAACTTTATAATCTTAAAGAGGTATTTTTTCATCTAACAAAAGAGCTACAAGATTAGAAGCAGAGATTACTAAATACATGTTTGGCAAACTAAAATTATAATATAAGTTGGTGAAATGTACTTTCTATCCACACATTTCGTAGGA